>CM062226.1:2220889-2264536 GCA_031216235.1 Syzygium jambos | reverse complement strand
TACTGAGTGGGTCTGACGTCCCACTTAGGCCAAAAAACTGCTCAATTAATTGGCCTACCATCCTTTGGACCAAAAAAAAATTGGCCTACTACCTGTCCAAGTTGGACACGTGGCGATTGACGAGTGCAATGGTCTATTGGCCTATGTGGTGTGGCAGACCCACCAAATATTTTCTCGATAATTCCTTTTTTTTTTGGTCTCCACAGGTACGAGTCCACATAAAACATTGACTAGTCCATGCTCAATGGAACGCCGAGATCATGCAATCACTCGTTCTAAGCTAAGATATTCTAAAAGATGTCAACATGCCTAGGCCTGGTGTGTTGGATCAGCCGATAAGACGACTTTCCGATCCCATACGGCTTTACAATTTTGGATGGAGAACTACGCGTCCACCCCCAAATTGGTACACTCATTATGAGCAAAAACAAATGCAAGATCACTCACTATGACTTTCCGACATCGGAAAAATCTTTAACAAGCGATAAAAAAACACATTTTCAGGAGGATAAAAACAAGAGATGTGACTAGATAATCTTGCTTGTGTATGAACGTGGACAGACAGATCAACGGCCGAGAATGGATGAAGAGAGCAAAAACGTGCAAGATAAGTTGGCTATATTGACCAAAGCCATTTCAATAGATGAGAGTTAGCAGCTGCGTTGCATGTGATTTCATTTATAATATGGAGCTGCAATTATTGGGGATTACATTCACATGGACTTCTGAAAAAGATGTACGGGTGTGTCGAGATGCTTATGCAGTCGATTCTTGAAACAATCATGGGCATGGTGGCCTGCTATGACTGAGCTATTGTGATAGACTGAATCTGCATAATTAAAGGGACTAACACATGTCATTCTTATCTTAGGTTCCGTGTGTTTAATTAGGTTTGTTTAAATTTGATTAGACTTTGATCGATCGTACATAAATTATGTATTTCTTAATCATGAATTGGTCTAGGCAAGAAATTCTAGACCCGACTTCGAATTTACCCCTCTCATTCGTGAAGTTTCCTTGATACAGATTCAATCGATGTTTATAAGTATTTAAAACAAAAGTTTTAGGCTAATTGCCGGCTTCAAGGCAAAGCCAGCTTCAAGGCAAAGCCATTTGGCTAATTACAACCGTAAGAACTTTTGTAATTTCTTATCATATTGAAATAATCGTGGGCATGGGGGCTAGCTAAGATCCAGCCAGTCCAATCGACTAGATATGCTAAATCATCATGTTTTGACAAGTCATTTTTTTCTCTTGGGTTCCACCTATTTAGTCATTCAAGCGCGATTAGATATTGATCGATTTTACATAAAATGTATATTTTGTAGTATTGTTTTTCGGTCACTAACCATAAACTGTATAGGCAAGAAACTTTAGTCCTGATGCTGAATCTTTACACTCATTTTGAGAGAGAATGACTTGGCAAATTCTATACACAAAAGGTTCCTTCGAATTTCTCGGCAAAATTCGTTTCAACGTCAAATCCTAGATTTGGCTTATATTGAGATGTCGAACATGTTCTTCACCAAGTTGTCCGTCTAATTCCGCAACTTCTATGGCACATTGTATGTCCAAACTCCGATTCTCGAACTGGCCATCCTATATGGATGGTGATGGGTCTCGGTTGGTTTTGGGGAGTTTGAGAGGGCAAGAGGACAGGGGAAGAACGGGCACGTCGTCGCAGTTGCAAATCTCGATCACGTAACCATCCGGGTCACGGAAGAACAGACGATCAACTTTGATGCCGCCTTCTTCAACGATTGTGGTCACGTACTCAATGTTCATCCCTTCAAGCTTCTTCATCACAAGCTTCATGTCAGAGCACTGGAAGGAGATGTGGCTGTCCCTGGGATTTATCACCCCATTTCAATATCCTTTCAACATCTGAAGACCCTGAGTGTGTCATGTTGTGATGGGTTATTACTAAATGCAATATTACACTTTTCAAGATACTTTCAACATCCGAAGATTCTAAATGTTTCACATTAAATATGTTCACACCGAAAGTGGCTAAAAGTTTGGTGGAACTCACATAATTGAAGATAAGAAATTGTAAAATATTGATAGATGTCGCTTGTGACGAGAGAGGTAAGGAGGGGCATGGAGTAGCTTTCAATCAATTGAAGTACATGCAGCTTGATGGGTTGACAGAGTCGAGATATTTTAGATCAAGCAGATACACGTGGATGTTCCCACCCTTGAAAGATATCATCGTGAGGGGATGTCCCGGCATGAAATTCTTCTCTAAGAAGGGACCAGTAGAGGCGCCAAAGCCAGAGAGAGTAGATGTATCAACAGCAACGTGGATTTGAAAGGGGAATCTCGACATCACTATCCAAAATATGTTTGAAGAAATGATATCCATTAGTTACCAAATTTTGTGTAGTTGGATGATTTGGATCACCAATAAAATAATGACTTTTTGCCAACTAAGAGTTTACATTAAATGATGAATCGTAGATGATTGTAAAATGGCACAGCGAAGTTAATCCCATCAAGTCACCTTGGCAATTAGAATCACTAGCAATTAGATAAACGTTCATCATTTATTAATGTTATTCCATCCAAATTGATGTTTGTTTTAGACAATACCGACACGGTTGCAAGTGCACGATTGCGAGTGGCTAAAAGAAATATGTGATCTTCGAAGGCAAGGGGCCATGGAAACCACTCGGGGTACTGCCTTCCATCGTGACTTTGGACTTGGTCAATTCCCCAAAAGTTGAGGCGAATGCGAAATAAAGATATCTTCGAGCAACAACGCCTCCAAGAAGCCCCCGAAGCCAGCCGCCAAGCCCCTCTCCACCACCTTTCACTTCGCCGTCTTCATGGGCACGCAAGCAGATCGCCCGATTCGATTCGGTTCCTCTGATGAACCGCAGAAACCTGCTGCTTATCCCACCAAAGCCCAAACAAGTGGGCGTCCGTCCCGCCAAGAAGATGAAGAGCCTCGACCTGCCTCTCTACTCGGATCGACTCCGACTCCGCCTCCGCCTCCTCCTCCTCCTCCGATCTCTCCCGGTTCCACAGTCCCCAGTGCAGTGCAAGTCCCTCGACGATGAGGCCAACGCCGGTGCCGTGCCATGTCATGCGGCCTCACTGTCCGTCAGAGGGAGAAAGCTGTTACGCTTGTGCAGGTTAACAAATATGTTACCCCTCTTGAAGCATGGGATTGGTCATCTTCATATTGTTCACTGGATTATATATTGAGCCAGGTGATTGTATAATCTGTATGAACATTTTCAGGAATGGTCTTGTTTTTCCCTGATTCATCATCATCTAGAAACGGCTATTTCTATTGTGAAATTCTTTCGACTTTGCACCTCTTTCTTTTTTTATTATTGACTGATATGTGGTTTGGTTAACTTTCTTGGAAGGTATCGGATGCATATTTGTTGACACCTATTTTTAAAATTGCCCAAAATTAATTATAAAAAAAATTAGCAATTAAAATTTTAATTCCTAAATTAAAAAATATTTTTATTTAAATACATTACATATAGATATTAGGCACATTTGCATTAATAGGGTCTATTAGAGCATATTTAAAAAAAATTTAAAAAAAAATCGGGATTGGGCCGGGTCGGCCCGGCCCATTTTTCTTTTTCCTTTTGTCCCGCATGGGCCCAGCCCATTTTTCTTTTTTCTTTTGTTCCCCCCATGCAGGCTGGGCCCGGCTCGGCCCAGCTTCCTTCCTTCTCCTTCTTCTCCCCCGCGCCAGCCCCAGCTCCCGCTTGCTCTGTTTTCCTATGCATCCGGCCGTGAATTCAACCAACGGTGGAGCAGCCCCCGCCATCCCCATCAGCCAGAGGATGGCCAAAGGAAGCACACCGACGGGACTGGCATTAATGGCCAGCCCCATCCTCCCCGATTTCCCTGCCCAGCTCGCCGTTCTTCCCCTCCGATCACAGAACCCCTGCACCGGCCTAAATGGCCACAAAAGTCTTCAAGGGGTGTAGGCTGATGCAGGACATTAAGAGGGGAGCTGGTGGGCATACGTGAGTAGAGGGTGGCGCATCATCATCGACTATATAAGCCAGTGAGAGAGAGAGAGACGGGCGGCCTTTTTGAATGAAAAAACAGAGAGAGAGAAAGAAAGAGAAAGCAAAGAGAGAAAAGAGAGAAAAGAGAGAGAAAGAGGAGATATTATGGTATTTTTCAGGTCCAGTAGTCTCGTTGTCACCCGTAGAGTAGCTAGAAAGCCACCCAGAAGCAACCTTGATCGGTGAGCCTCCCCCAGTCCCAACTTCTCCTATCCTGCTCTGTGTTTTGTGTTCGTTTTGGCCGGGACTAGCGCCGGCCATTAGGAGCAAATCCCGGCCCATACCGACATCAAACCTGATCCAGACACACCTTCGAAAGTGAGCTGTGGCTGTCGGAGTTGGTTGGAACCCCGAGAGAGGTCAAAAACCTTCAGTTCTAGCCGGGCATGCCAGATGTTCGATGAAATGCCTCAATGAGGCTGGTTTTGGTTCGGTCACCGGCCGGCGAGCAGGTGATCAGACGGCGATCTAGGTAGATGAGAAAGCTCCGAGATAGCTACTGGAGGCCGGGTGAGGTCAAAATACGACCTGGGTCCACCGACCAAGCTCCGACCGACGTTTGGGCTCAAACGAGCCCCGGTCGAAACTCGGCCAGTGATTGCTACAACTGGCTCTCCGGCGACGAGGTGCCGGGCTCTCTTCAGCTTGGTGTCCTAAAGAGAGTGGAGCCACTGGTCAGACGAAACAGCTGGCAAATCGCCGGAATTTCGTCCAGTTAGTGGCCTCTCGACGTCTAGGACGCGAGGGCCAGCTGAACCGGGCGGTTCATTGACTCGGATTGATCAGACCTGAACCGGATTAATCGACTTGACCCGGGTCAATGCCCTAGGTCAGATCCGTTGACCCGGGTCGATTCTGACCTGACGCGGATCAGCCGACCCAACCCGGGTCAACACCCTGGGTTGGATCTGTTGACCCGGGTCGGATCCGACCAACCTAGATCCGTCGAACTGACCCGGTTTTTAATATTATATTATTTTATAAAAAAATATTTTTTTAATATAAATTTCTTTTAAAAAAATTTTGAAATTTTTTTTATTTTCTTTTAAAATTAGGATATAATTTAGACATAGTATTGTATGATATTTTTCTAAATTATGTGATATATCTTAATGTTTTAAATTATTGTTCTATTATTATTATGAATGTTTTTTAATTAGAATATATTTGCATAAATTGTTATGCTTTGAATGTTGTCCACCTTAGTTAGGGCTAGAGCTTTAGGCTGCATATCTATCTTGACTGCTAATTATTTATAATTGTGCACTCATTTGATCATCTCACACGTTAGGAGAAAGGTCCTAAAATTAATCCAAATTGCCCGACAAATATTTTCAGAAATGAACAGGGTAAAAAGGTACCGAAAGGGCATTACTTATCCAACTGGTGTAACTAAATCCCCGAACTCATTTAATCTTTGGTTCGTTGGAGTAGGGTGATTCTCCCGCCACCTTACTTGAGTTTCTAATCGATCTACCCCAAATTGATTAGCGGCAACTCTTAAATAAAAATTACCTGCAGGTTTAAAACCTGAAGCCTAAGTCGCGATATGGTATGGGCTTGGGAGAGCCCTAGTTAAGTCCCGAACCTAGACTTAGCGCGTACCAGGAGAGACCCCCTTTTTTTGTAAGCAAAAAAAAAAAACTAGAAGTCAGTCGTGACAATATTGTAGATGTTGATCCATCTATCTTTAACCTATGTTCACTGTTAAATTTCAGATGAAGCTTATGATAAACGCAATGGTGTGTGTGTTCTTAGCATGAAGTTTACCAATCCATTCATTGAAGTTTGTTTAACACGAAGATCATTCAGTCATTTTACATTCCCTTTACCTGTATCATACTTTTAAGCATGGAAACCCAAAAAAAAAAAATCGTAACCTACTTATTATGTACGGAAGCTATCAGAACGAGTTGGTGCAACTCAATAATGAAGAGATGTACCTGTTGTGGAATTTTCTGAGCTTTCACTGCTAAATAAAAATGGATATTTCTCATGGCCTTTTCTATCCTGTCAGATAAAACGGATGATATGATTAATGTTACATATAATGAAGTTGATCTTGACTAATGGAGGAGGATGTAATCATAATGTTGCGTGTTTGCGGGACATATTTATCCTACAGTGCATACCTTATTGTGCACATTTGTGTTTTCTGATTCCATTGCTTCGTCTTGTTGTTGAATGGTTTTGAAGTTGTATTTCTTCTTTTCCAAGAACTTCCACAAAATTTCACGAAAAAAATCTCATTCCCAAATCCATCAGCTTTTGTCTTGAGTTTAACTAAGCCGAAAGGTACTACTACCGGCAGTCATATAGCTCAAAGTTGTGTTTCTGTAGAATCTGTCATCCCTCTCAAAATGTACTTTGTATGCCAGTCATGGAAGGTGTTTTTTACCCGGTTTCCCAATCATGCCTATCAAATCATTGCTCCCATGTCCTTGTTCAACAATATTTATGGATGAAGCATTTGAAGATTGTCTGCTTTTTTCATCTACAGATAACAGACGACTACCCTGGAAGATCTCTGCGTGAATATCAAGGTATGTATTTTGGTTACTTTTTTCCTTTGGTTATCAACTATCTCTTATATGATACCATCAATATATCTTGGAAAAATTCGGCTACGAGTAGGGGCAGCATTCTGGGTAGAGAGGAGGTGTGAGAGTGAATCCAAAATAATCTGACAGAGCAGTGACCCCTCGAGTGATCTGACAGTAGTATATTCTCAAATGATCTTCTTTGAGCATTGCTTATTTAGAAATTCTGTATCTATCATCTAAGAAATGAGGAATCTCAATTCACTCATATAAATGCAGAAATCTCTATCATTGGGTGTAGAATAAATGCTTTTTTGAGATAAGAAATTGCTTTGTCGCTGTGTTTTGCTTCTCTCCAGTCTAACAATAATTTTAATTGCCCTGGAGTGTGGCCTTCTGTTATTTCTTGTCATTCTAAGAAATATAGTTTAGCTTTGAAAATCAATACTTAAGTGGGGGTTTATGAATCTTAGGGGATCAGACGGAAACTCCATTCGTTCTTCACGAATTACAGACTTTGGAATGCTTGAGCAGTCTCTTGGATTCCGCATAGAAGATGCAGTTGCCCTCAGCAGAAGTATGTGCCTGTGCATATGTTTTATTATCCTCTGCTTCAATAAGTGCTTCTACAAATAGTCCAATACACAAGTTTACTTGAATGTCAAGAAGTTGATAATTTTGCCAAATGGATGATGTGCAACAGCCATACAAATATCTCTCTTTACTTTCTACTGCATTGTGCTTATGAACAATGAATCGAACTCTTGCTTTTCGGCAGGCCTGCAGCACGTTATTGCATGTTCCCCACCATTTAGGTTAACTGCTGGTGGCTGATTTGCTGTTCAATTCGTTTTGCGTCTGTATTTTTGTCCACATATTGCTTCCCAGGGCCATGGTCCTCTGAGGTGTCATTTGTCATTCGTCGGAGCTGAGGCTCTGCTACTATTATTAGCACTTTAAAACCTTATCTGCCAAGTTGTGCTCAAGTTTGCACTAATTAGTATGAATTGACTAATTACAGGGTCTCATACTTTCAATTTGGCAGTTTGTTCCTGCGTACATTCTTTGTAGCCTGTCTTGAGAGTCAAATCATTGTTTTGTCTTAAATACCAATAATAGCACCTTGTTGTTAATTTGCAAATGAATAATAAGCTGCTAACACATGTAATTTTCTGGTTTATCGTCCCTCCGTGTTACTTGAGCTGCATTTTTTATTGGATGATTTTGTCGCCCGCAGATCCTGTCTTCAATCAGATGAAATCAAGTGCCCAGGCTCTTGGGGCTGATGTCCAATTTGGCTCTTTGAATAAGGTCAACTTCTCACTCCTGTTCATGCATTTTTTGCTATAGTTAATGAGAAGTAACTTATTTGTGTCTCTTCCTCTCTTTTCTTATAAATTGTGGGGTTCAGTCCCTTTCATCCTCAGACAGAAATCTTTCTGCGAATATTGTGGGGTCTCAGACACTATCCATGCATAGAGATTCACAATCAAACCTAGTGTCAATACCTGGTGCTCATCGTGAGAACTGGGGGGATTCCACCATGGCAGATTCCAGTCCAAGGACAGATACCTCAACAGACGACACAGGTGACAAGAATCAGAGGGTGACGTCTCCTACACCATCTTTATGTTTTTTTAGCTTACATCACTCCATTTGCCAATTTCTTTACAGAATGTTGCGGTATGTACTATTTTGATTTGACAAGTAACTGACATCTGGAGTTAATGGCACAAAAGAACAGACAAAAAAAATTCGTTGGTAATAGGTTGTTGGAAATTTTTCCAACGAAAAATTTTAATTTTCGTTGGAAATTTGCGACGAATTTTCCAACGAAAAAAAATTCGTTGGAAAACTCGTGGCTAAATTCGTTGGAAACGAATTTTTTTCGTTGGAAACTACAAATTTTTTTTGGTCGAAAAATCGTGGAAATCGTTGGAAACGAATTTTTTTTTCCAACGAATTTTTAAAATCGTGGAAATTTTTTTTCCATCGAAAAAAAAAATTTTGGTCGAAATTTTTTTTTTTTTTGGTCGCAAAAATTGCCCTCGCCGCCGGTGAGGGCCAGCCTCGTCGCCGGCGAGGGGCGAGCTCGCCCAGATCTGGGCGAGCTCGAGCTCGTCGCCGGCGAGGGCCGAGCTCGCCCAGATCTGGGCGAGCTCGAGCTCGTCGCCGGCGAGGGGCGAGCTCGTCGGCCATGGCGGGCTCGAGCTCGCCGGCCCTGGCGAGCTCGGCCCTCGCCATGGCCGGCGAGGGCCAGCCTCGTTGCCGACGAGGGCCGAGCTCGCCCAGATCTGGGCGAGCTCGGCCCTCGCCATGGCCGGCAACGAGCTCGCCCCTCGCCGGCGACGAGTCTTGGTGGCGTCGGGGGCGTCAGGGGAGTTGGGGGCGTCGGGGGTGTCGGCGGCGTCGGGGGCGTTGGGGACGGCCCTGGATGGCCGCGGCGGCGCCGCGGGGAGGGAGCCGACGTCGCGGTGTCCATGGCGTCGGAGCCAGAGCCGGAGGAGAAGGGGGGGCAGCGGGGGAGGAGGCGGAGGGGAAGGCGGAGGGGCAGACTAAGGGAGAAGGTCGGGGGCGTTGGGGACGGCCCTGGATGGCCGCGGCGGCGCCGCGGGGAGGGAGCCGACGTCGCGGTGTCCATGGCGCCGGAGCCGGAGCCGGAGAAAGGGGGGGCAACGGGGGAGGAGGCGGAGGGGAAGGCAGAGGGGCAGACTGAGGGAGAAGGTGAAGGCGAAGGACAGAGAGAGAGAGAGAGAGAGAGAGAGAGAGAGAGAGAGATGACCTTGACCGGGAAAAAGTAGGGAAATTGAAATATTGAATAACGAGCGCGGAAATTGAAATTTTCGTTGCAAAATTCGTGGGAAATTTTCCACGAATTTTGCAACGAAAATTACACACACTAAAAAAATTGTCCGGAAAATTGAAATTCGTTGGAAATTTCCAATGAATTTTCCAACGAAAATTGTACACGATAAAATAATTGCCCGGAAAATTGAAATTCGTTGGAAAATTCGTTGGAAATTTCCAATGAATTTTCCAACGAAAATTGTACACGATAAAATAATTGCCCGGAAAATTGAAATTCGTTGGAAATTTCCAACGAATTTTTTTTCGTTGAAACATTTCCAACGAATTTTCCAACGAAAATTGTACACACTAAAATAATTGCTCGGAAAATTGAAATTCGTTGGCAAATTCGTTGGAAATTTCCAACGAATTTTTTTTCGTTAGAAAATTTCCAACGAATTTTCCAACGAAAATTGTACATACTAAAATAATTACCCGGAAAATTGAAATTCGTTGGAAAATTTGTTGGAAATTTCCAACAAATTTTTTTTTGTTGAAAAATTTCCAACGAATTTTCCAACGAAAATTGTACACATTAAAATAATTGCCGGAAATTCAAATTCGTTGGTAAATTCGTTGGAAATTTCCAACGAAAAAAATTCGTTGGAAAATTTGCAACGAAAAAAAATTCGTTGGAAATTTTCCAACGAATTTTCCAACGAAAAATTCTACACACAAAAATAATTGCCCGGGAGATCTAAAATTCGTTGGAAAATTCGTTGGAAATTTCCAACGAAAAAAAATTCGTTGGAAATTTTCCAACGAAAATTATACACACTAAAATAATGGCCCGGGAGCTTTAAAATTAGTTGGAAATTTCCAACGAAAATTGTGCACACTAAAATAATTGCCGGAAATTCAAATTCGTTGGTAAATTCGTTGGAAATTTCCAACGAAAAAAAATTCGTTGAAAAATTTTCAACGAAAAAAAATTCGTTGGAAATTTTCCAACGAATTTTCCAACGAAAAATTTTTCGTTGGAAATTTCCAACGATTTTTGTGACTAATTTTTTTTCGTTGGAAATTTCCAACGAATTTTGCGACGAAAAATTTTTCGTTGGAAATTTCCAACGAATTTTATTTTTCGTTGGAAAATTTGTCGCAAATTTTCCAACGAAAATTTTTCGTCGCAAATTTTCGTGGCAAAAATCCGATTTTTTTGTAGTGAACGTCACATCGTATCATAATAATGACGCCCTAGTGTGCTAACCTAACAATAAGGTGTAAATTTGGCTTCAAATGGATAAAAATGGGTCAATTTGAGTCTGCGTTGCAATTTTTACCGTGTACAAAACGGGTCAATAGCTTAACACTCATCAGTTTGTACAAAACTCAAATATCATGTCGTGTCATTTTGTAGGGTATAAGTAGATGCAGTGCGAGAGCGTTTAAATGGAACAGCCCGGGCCTTTCGTGACTCAACGAGAAGGCAAAGGAAGACGGCCAAAACTAGTAACACTGTGAAACATATCAACACGACACTGTTAGAGATATTTATCACTTTTTATAACATATTTTCGTATGTAAGAGATAATTATGAAATTTTATGTTGATTATTTGTATCTTTCATGATTGCGCGCATGTTACACGAAGGTTGCACATGTGTTGCACGCGTATCTCCCTTTGATTATACATTATTTTGATCGAGATATTATCTTAGAATAGTAATCTAATAAAACTTATAAATAGGCTAATGTATTCTTCGTTAATATAAACATCACAATATACACAAAATTTCACATTTCTCTCTTTCATATCTCTTCATTACTAATAATAGCTACGAATTAATATCTAAGAATTACTAAATGAGAAAAGTAAACATTAGAAATATGGAGGATATGAATTATGGACTATCAATCTTTTTAATGTTTTATGATCATGTACACCACTATTAAGCTTTTTTATGTACACATTGAAAAACAAGTTAGTCTCTCATTGCAAAAAAGAAATTTTACTTGGCTCTTAAGGGACATGCAAAATTATCAGGAAATGAATATGATGGAAGCAGTTCTGCTGCTGGAACGGCGCAGGCAGATACGAAAAACAAAATACACGATAGAATTCATAAAATTTTAAAGGATGAGATGGCTGAGAGTCGGGAAAATGTGAAAGTAGAGATTTGGGAGTCTTTACTAGGAGGCAAGATAGAAGAGTTAGGGAATGTGGATCCATGGGAAGGAACGTCCAGCAATGGTCAGAAAACAGAAGTTGGGGCGAAGCATGATGATCAATGCATCGAGAAGATCGAGATTAGGAGTGACCCAGTTGAAGCTATGCTATTGGACATGATCCAAAAAGCCTTAGGAATGAGTGAAAGGTGGAGACAATCGATCAATCTGCTGAAAGGGAGAAGCTCCCAATTGATATTGTCGAGCAACCTCAGAAGAAATAGAAAGTAAGCTATAAGGATGTTATTGTTGAGTATTATAGTTTTCCTTGGATTTGAAATTTTGTGGAAGATTTGATAGGTGTTTGATTATATCACTCTGTAACAGCGCATTTGTATTGTGCGTATACTGACAATGAGGTAAAGAGTTAATACAATCTAATGGGCCCGCTCTTCAAGCCCAAATAACTCTTTCGTTATCTTAGGATTACCCATGTACAATATCTTGCCCAGCGTTCTCACTTTCATCGAGATAAGAATAGCGTAAGTGTCATAACTTTTGTACAGCACTTACTTGAAATGCAGTTAACCCGACGACTTTCAACGTGGGATAATCGAGCCCAACGAGAAGGCAAAGGAAGACGGCCAAAACTAGTAACACTGTGAAACATATCAACACGACACTATTAGAGATATTTATCACTTTTTATAAGATATTTTCTTATATAAGAGATAATTATGAAATTTTATGTTGATTATTTGTATCTTTTATGATTGCACGCATGTTGCATGAATGTTGCACATGTGTTGAACGTATATCTCTCTTTGATTAAGTGGCAGAGTTTTGCTTTGCCTTCTGCATTTTGGTTGGGTGTATTGGACTTTGCGCTCCCCTCTCTCCCTCCTTCCCTCCATCCTTCCCTCTCTCTCTGAATATACCCATGCGTTATTGAATGTTTTATCATTCTATTATGTTGCTTCCCGAGTAGATCAAGGGGCTCAATCCTCCTTTCGGAGTTAGAGCAGCCTTGGCGGACAAGTTTATTAATAAAGCTCATGAATTCAAACCAAAGCTCCCTATTCTGATTGTGCCATCCGAAACTGAAAGGTAACTATTTTACTTTGAGCCCTCTCTTTTTCCTTTGCAAATACTTAAATCTAGTGGTGCGTTGCAGATTAGATGAGAAAATGTTTCGGTATGATCTGGTGTGGGAAGATGATCGATTGTTGTCTGGAAAGGTGAAATGGGACATCCTGTTCATCGTTCTGATCATATGTTTGCATCTGATGGCTTCACTGTAACCCTTTCATTTTCAGTCATTTTACTTGCCAGGGTCCATTGACGTGGAGGATAAACAAATCGAACAGTGGAACAATAAGCCACCGTTGCTGCATCTATGGAGTCGTTGAGATTGGACTGCAAAACACAGGACAATAGCCCAAAAGCAGGGTCACTTGCCAACGAAGAGAAAGAGGCCACTGTCAAGCGATGATTGCATGGATCACTGGATCTTCATTATCCGAAAGATGACCGGAGCCTTTGCGTTGGTACTTCGTCACTCACAGGTGATACCTACGTGCCAATGGGCAGGCCTGAAGAAACCAAAGACCGAGTCGATATGGCTGAAGGTCAAAAAGGGTGTTTTTCTCGAAATGATAGCGGAACATAAAGCAGGGAGAGCCGGTCTACTGGGACTTCTATGGGGAAGGCCGATGGTATAGGAACAAGTGGAAGAGAAATTTATGAGAAGTCACCTGCAAAGGAAACACCTCATCATCCCTCACTTAAGTTGACAGATGGGAAGTTGTCATTCAACGATCAGTCCTCTAAGCAAAAGGCAGGTGGTAGAGGAATACGCGGAAGAGAAATTGATAAGGAGCCACCTTGTTGTCCCTCGCCCAATTGGACGAATGGGGAGTCTTTGTTCAATGATCGGTCATTTAGGGGAAAGGCAGGTGGCAGAGAAATACGCGGAAGAGAAATTGATAGGAGCCACCGACGAAGGTAACCTCTCGTCGTCCCTCACCTGAGTCGTCTGTCAATGATTGATCCTTGTTAAAGGGTATAATGGTCTTTGGGATTTTGATGTGTATATATACCGTACTTTCTGATCAATAAAATTAATTATTATTCTGCTAACATGGTATCAGAGTCTAAACCCTAAAATTACCGTCATCCACCACCAACCACCGTAGAACCCAAGGCCGGCGACCTCATCCCGGCGTCCCACCGAAGCTCCGACGAGCCAGATCTGAGGTCATCCAGGCCCGGCGACCCCATTGCCGACACCGATTTAAGTCCTTCAAGCGTCAATCGAAGGTTTCCAGGCCAGGCGACCCACTTCGACGTCTTCTGACGTCACTAGATGAGGAGAGGCCCCTTCTGATGGCTGCTGATTGAAGTGGAATCGAAAAAAAAAAAAAAAGAAGAAGTTTGACTTGGTTGCTGACATGATTGAGGGAAGGGAGATTATTACTGTGTATGTTGGTTTGGATGATTGGATGTGATGTTGGTTTGGCTAATTGGCTGATTACGTGTGGTGCTATACATGTAGATTGAGAGAGGGGGGGCTGAGTATTTGATTATGGCAGATAAGAACAAAGGAGTATTGACTGAAGTCGTATCTACGTCTTCTAATCGTTTGACCGAGGAAAAATTAGCTGGGGTCACCAACTTTCAGCATTGGGAGAGAATTGTGGTGATAGTATTGGTCGGAAGAGAGCAAAATCACCATTTGACAGGTGCACGAACTGCTGCTGATATTAAATGGGATACCATGGATGCCAGAATTCTTGGACAAATGTGGAATGCTATGGAATCTCATGTGGCTGCCTTAGTTACACATGCCACTACTATTAAGGATTTGTAGGATTACTTGAATTTCCTTTATTCTGGGGAAAATAATCTCTTAAGGATCTATGAAGTCTCCCAAGATTTCTTTAGAGCTGACAGAAAGAATCGGTCTCTTACTCAATTTTTTGCTGATTTTAAACAAATGTATGAGGAGTTTAATCATCTTTTGCCAATTACCTCTGATGTTAAGACGATGCAGGAGCAACGAGAACAATTGGCTGTTATGGGATTTTTGGGAGCACTTGGACCAGAGTTCGATGCAGTTCGTTCACAAATTCTTGGAGGAAATACTGTGCCTTCACTAACGGAGACCTTTTCTCGGGTCTTAAGGGTTTCACGTGAGTCATCTAAGGATATATCCCCCACAGGTGATAGTTCTGCCTTGGCAGTCCAAGGAAATCGAGGTGGTGGTCAAGGTCGTGGTGGTGGTCGTAGTGGCCGTGGCTTTAATAGTGGTGGTAGTGGCCGTGGGTTCAATAGAGGCCAATCACAGTCATACGGTAGCATCTCTAGTGACAAAGGGAGTAATACCGGACTTGCATGAACATTTCATTATTGTGGTATGCCTGGACATATTCAGCATTTTTGCTATAAGCTTCATGGAAAGCCCCCTCATTCGGCTGTCGCTAATGTAGCCAATGCAGTAGAGTTGGGTGTTTCTTCGCAGTCTTCTAAAGGAGGAACACTTATTAGAATGTCAGAAGAGGAACTTGCTAGGTACAATCAGTTCTAGATTTCTCAGCCAGTTTCCTCTTCCACAGCTACTTTTGCTCAAACAGGAAATGCAACAGCATGTCTTTCATCTACCTCGCGCCCCTGGGTCATTGATTCATGTACTACTGATCATATGACTGGATCTTCAGGTATCTTTTCTATCTTTCACGAGTCTTCGTCTAGTGTTACATTAGCCGATGGCTCTCTGTCCACAGTAAAAGGGATAGGCACAGTACCACTGACATCCTCCATATTTTTGTTTGTATGTCGATATATTTCAATTAGACTGATTCAGTTTGTTAGCATTATTGCACTAGATTTTGACAACTATGCTTGCAACTCGGAAGTCCAACAGTATAGGGGAGGTAATTGAGTTTTTAACACCTTGCGTATACCAGCTCCAATCCACTGTTTTTGTTGTCCCTCACGTGAGATGCACCTTGCTACTCTCTGCTTAATAATGTCAACAATACAGGATTTTAGGGGTCACTTTTTTTGGCTGTTGGTCTCTTCTTTTTTACCCATCTGTAAGATTTTTTGTGATCTCCTTGAAATTATTCAGACTTTGTAAATGTTCCTCCGAACCTTTCTCTTGATGCGTTGCATAAATGGTTGTCGAGAATGGTGGCACTTTCTCCTTGAATCTGAATGTTTCTGTTACCCACTGTATTGCAGCTGAAAGGAAGGGTCTCTCTCTCTCTCTCTCTCTCTCTCTCTCTCTCTCTCTCTCTCTCTCTCTCTCTCTCTCTCTCTCTCACTAGCCTTCTTAAATTGTTTCTCTTTTTAGCATCTGAGAGTTATATATATTTATCTGCAATTGATTCTTGGAGATCTCCTATCTGGTTTCCAATGTACTTACTGAAGAAACACTTGTGGCAGGGATCAAATTTCAGGCGGCAAAACAGGGAAAAGATACTATTCATTACTCTTAGTATGGAGATCTAATTTCTTGGACATCTCCTTGAAGGTACTTTCTCTTCTTATCCGGTATATCAAAGAGTTTGAGATTTACCAATGGGCATTCTCATGAAATTACAAAGTCTTGTTATGGCCATTGCCGAGCTTCTAATGTTGATAAATTCAGGAAACTTTTTGGAATAGTAAACTTGATATTTGCTTTGTATATCTCACAGCTTTTAAATAATGTGGAAAGATCAGAAGACCCTCATCGTGTTGGCTATTACAAGAAAAAATTCTGCCCATCAGAAAAGTGGTCACGCTTTCACGGATGCTGCATTTACTTCCATTCTTCAATGAAGGCATTGTGGTACATGTAGATTTTAGACTACTGAATAGATTGTTGCACTAACTTGTTCTACTTTTTTCTGAATTTTATGTCCTAAATTTGCTTCCATCTTTTTTCTGTTTGTTAATTATGTTGAAGAAAACCGGAATGGGATCTCTCGTTGGGGCTAATGCAAAGGAGGTGGGAACTGGAGGTACTGGAGGGGGGGGGGGGGGGGGTGGGGGTGTGGGGGGGTCGGCAATCATCAATCATCTTAAACTTGCTACTCATGTGGTTGTGGTGTCAGAACCTGGAACTTCAACTTCAGTCAATTTTGATGTGATCTTGAGAAGGTGATTCATTACATGTTGTATGGAAAGCTTTTGTGGATGCTTGTCGCTCTAAAGTTTTTGTCATAAAGTTTGAAATATATCAGTGGCTCATTTGCTATGAGAAGTGAATTTGCATCTATTTACTAATTAGTAAGGTGCTATGAGAGAAATTACCTTTGAACGTTGGCCTACCATACAAGTTCAATTTATGTAGTAATTGACAATCCAACCCCTTCTTTTCTATTTTCGACAGGTGGCATCATTATAAAAAGAGTAGAGAGAAAGAATTACTTGCTGATTCCAAGCAAGTGGCATTATTTTGGCTACTTGCTTGGGTGATTGAGGATTCTCATTTTTTTTTTTCCTTTTTTATATGTTTTATTAATTTTCCTTTCCCTTTCTTATCTCCTTTTCTCTGTCTCTTAGCCATTCAATCGTGTAACCTTGAAATCTACTACTATTGAGTGGTGTACTAGCACTCTGTAAAAAATATATTATGTACTTCGAAGTCATTTGTATTTATAAGTAAGAAGAGATTGCATATAGTTGATTTCAAATGGTTGGAAGACTGCATGGAAAGAAGTGAGAAATTGTGTGAGGATCAGCATGACTTGATAACTACTTGGATAGAGAAGAGTCAGACACGGGAGTCTGGTGAGTTGCATTCATCTCCAGGAAGAGAAATTAAGAGATTTAGCTTTTATGAAGAGCTTGCATAATCATTCATGTAGGTGTTCTTTTTTTGTTTGAATAAATAATTTATGAAGCAGTTTATTAAAGAAATAATCGTTGAAGTGATGATCGAGTTAATATGCTGAGTTATGTCCGGTAGCATTGGAAATCTTATGATCATGATTACTTGAAATTATTGATGATGTTGGTGAGTTGAAAAGATTATGGTAAATTCTATGGGTCAGGGAGTAGTAAAATTCTGATAATAATAACTAGAAGAATCTACGTCTCTTACAGGCGGATGGTTTGCTTTTCGAATTAAGTATTTCATTGCGATGCCAGCCCATCTACAAAATCAATTGCAGTATGAAGAGCCCAGTAGGTCTAGAATCGAATCTGCAGTATGATTCCCCCTTCGTGTTTTAGAGAACTTTCGATTTAAAAAGCCATCCAACTCTTATAAAATGTTTCTCGGACGTATTGGATGTTCTTGTTTCTTTGCTTCAGCAGAAAGGTTGTTACTTGTTAGAGGGACCATCTGTATCATCCTTGACTTCTCTTTGCTAATGCATATGCCGAAAATATTGAAGGTGATCGCTGTTTGAAATAAAATTTGTGTTGTAAAAATCTTCTGACTGTAGAGCAAATTAAAGAAATGTGCTTATGCCCGTCTTCACTACCCCTTGCTCCTTCTGCTCAATGAAGTAGTACGTACTGGCATTAGAACATTGGCGAAGAGTCTATCCTCTGAATTATAGAAGGTAGAACCTGCATCCATCAGAGGTTGGGAATGGATTTATAGTGTGGTCATTGTCTAGTCTGGCGTTCAGTTCGAGACCACCACGATTGAAACAAAGATTGCACCAGACCAAAAAGACCTGATTGGTGTTCAGGGGGTTGCAAAACGTTTCATTGCTTTAAAATCAAGTTTTCATTTGTTTCGCGAAAAATAATAGATTTGAAAAACATTTTCTCAAAAATGATCGCTTGTATTGTCTGGATTAATTAGTCAATGAAATTTTTTTTTAATTATCGACAACAATTTATGTCTAAAAAATTTCGTGGACAGGGGAAATATTTTTCGTACTTTCATTTTTGTAAACGGTACAAGTGATCATTATTAGGAAATATTTTTTCAAATCAATCATTTTCCATAAAATAAACACACCTAAAAAGGAGTAAATGAAATGAAAAGAGAAACTTCAAGAGGCCAATTGGAAGTCTCGATCTTGGTTACTGATCCTGTTGGGTTTCACTCAGCAGCCTAATCACCTAATCAACACATTGTTCTGCTATAGCCATCATGCTGTATCTCTGGTTGTTGAATGGATGGACCATCACTCTGTTCCTTGAGAAGTGGAGGGTAGGATCGTTGAAAATATAGAAATGTCATTGTATACATAACAGACAAATATAACGTTGAGGATACCTTGCTTAGCCTTTCCTTTTATGGAGGTAAATGCTTATTTGTGTAACAAAATCCACGAGACGAAACTTGAAAGGAAATGTTAGGAGAATATAATATTTTTATTAGGTGTTCAGGAGCAATACTCTCTACTAGATCGAATGTTTGAAATGCTTTAAGACCGACGCTCTCTGACTGTGATAACTATTCCAGCTATTGTTAGTTTCGATATTTTGTACTTGTACTTGGCTTTCTTTTCTGATGGACCGGCTCTTACCAAAGTAATTAGCAGGAAATTTTTTGCGCATTATAGCTTCACTACTCGTCATACTGCTTGCATTAACAGTAATCCCACCTCTTGACTAGAGTAGTTATCTGCTACTCTATGCTTGCTGAATGACCTCTCTAGTGGCTAACTCAGGGCTGGTGATCCTTATTCCATTTTTATGTCCAATCGACGTGCAATATTTGCTTCAGGCTCCCTTTGATATGAAGGATACTTGAGCTAGTGAAATTAGAGCTAGGAGCTTGTCTATTTCTCATTGTACTGGGATTACTTTTCTGATATCCCAATGATGCATGCAGCTATAGCCATTTGTCTGCTAATCTAATCTGCAAGGAACTGTCAGTGGAACCAAATTTATGCTTCCCTGTCTATTTCTCCAGCGAACATGAGGCTAGTCAAGAGAAGTCAGTTTCCAGCTTGCGCAAAGAGGAGGAATGGTTATCGTTTGTTGTGGAGGAGGCGGTGGATGCAAATGGTAAAGCAGCTTCAGAATACAAGAGCGGTGGCAAAAGAAGAAGAGGAAGACCTGCTACCACCAACAGAAATAGAGGTAAAATTAATAGCAATCAAGCTGTGAGGAAGTGAACACGTCTTGGAAAGGGACCTGCAAAATTATCGGGAAATGAATCTGATGGAAGCAGTTCTGCTACTGGAATAGCGTAGGCAGATACGAAAAACAAAATAGACGATAGAATTCGTAAAATTTTAAAGGATGAGATGGCCAAGAGTCGGGAAAATGTGAAAGTAGAGATTTGGGATTCTTTACGAGGAGGCAGGACAGAAGAGTTAGGGAATGTGGATCCATGGGAAGGAACGTCCAGCAATGGTCAGAAAACAGAAGTTGGGGCGAAGCATGTGATCAATGCATCGGGAGGATCGAGATTAGGAGCGACCCAGTTGAAGCTATGCTATTGGACATGATCCAAAAAGCCTTGGGAACGAGTGAAAGGTGGAGACAATCAATCAATATGCTGAAAGGGAGAAGCTCTCGAGCAGCCTCAGAAGAAAAAGAAAGTAAGCTATAAGGATGTTATTGTTGAGCGCTATAGTTTTCCTTGGGTTTGAAATTTTGTGGAAGATTTGATAGGCGTTTGATTGTATCACTCTTTAACAACGCATTTGCATTGTACGTATGCTGAGAGTGAGGTAAAGAGTTAATACAATCTAATGGGCCCGCTCTTCAGGCCTAAATAACTCTTTCGTTAAGACTTGACAACCGGCATTTCTGGGCATAACGCTGATCCTGCTCCGCATTTCTATGCAATAGACATAGGAGGATTCTGCTTTGGACCCAGTTCGGGTGAACATGGCTACGGATTCAGGGATTAACCTATTTCTTTTGTCCTCAGTGGGCCTTCTTTGGGCCTGGGCTTCGTGTTGTATTGGTAGCCGCTAGGTGAGATTTGGACCTAACGACTAAATTTCTTGTTGACCGGGCCCAATTAATGCTCGGTGTAGATGGCCTGACAGCCCAACACGTATTGTGCCCAACTTGGAATGCGCTTATTTTACAAGTCCATATTATGGGCCTAGAATGACAGAATCGAGAGGGCCAAGAATTCTGCATATTGGGTACAATTCACCTTGGGCCTAGACGGCCATGCTTGGGCCCAACTCGTATTGAGCCCATATTACCTGGGCATGAAATATTGCTTATTGGGCAGGGCTCCATTTGGGTCTACTCTTGTTTGGGCCTAGACGACCTTATTTGGACTTGTATTGAGCATGGTCCAGAAATTCTTCTTATTGGGCCTAGTGGGTTTTTTGGGGTTGTTAGGCCTAGACAGTCATGGTTCGGCCCAACTAATATCGAGCCCATATTGTCTGGGCCTGAGATTTCTCTTATTGGGCCTTTATACTCCAATGTGCCCAGTTCTTGTTGGGCCAGGCGGCCATGTTTGGGCCTAACTCGTACTCAGCCCATATTGTCTGGGTCTGAATTATCATTGGGACCTCGGCCCGATTTCTTTGCTTTGGGCCTCGATGAACGCTTTTAAGGTCCCATCGGATTGGGACGAATATGGGCTGAGCCTATATGTCACCTGGTTTCGGCCCAACTCACTTAGTTTCATCCGTACTTCATTGATTAAAGGCCTTGCTAATTGGTCAGAGTGTCGTTTGGGACAATTGAGCCCTAACCTCTAAATTGGGTTCTTACGCGAATATCTTTTCAGGCTTATTTAACCTTTCATAGGATTAAGCTTAGGCCTCGGCTTTAAACATAGTTTGGGCCAGTCTTGGCCTGGCCAGATTGTCTAGCTCCAAAACCACTCAAGGGTAGCTGTCATCCAAAACGTAATTCATAATTTCTTATACTTTTAATGAGATCAATCATAGGACCAATTCAACTTCAAAAACCAAGAGAGAGAGCGCAAAGCAGCACCATTGTGGTCCACATAAGCTATCAAAAGACCTTTTTTATATCGTTTAACCCACATGGACACCACATCAGCTCTGTTTGTATTCCGTCGTACATGTCAGTAGTCACGTAGGACTTTCTCGTCAATGGAGTCTGTCTGTAGTGAACTCATTATTTCTACTCTCTTAGGCACAACTCAAATCGAAGTGGGAGGTTAAAGCTCTTATCAATGAAGGAAGTGATGAGCAAACCAGTTCAATCGTTTGACTAAACGGTTGGACCTCTTTTGGACTGGTTCTTTGGCCTTTCCAAAACCAGTTCCCAAGGTTTCCTGTGGTGCTCTTTCCAAATTGGAGGTTTAAGTTTTCTTTTCTTTTCTTTTTTTGGTCAACAACATGGTGCATGTTCACGAGTCATCTTGATAACGTCAATTTGCAAAGTCATTATGCATATTTATTATTTTCCCGTCACCAACGCATCGCTCACTGTACATCCTCTTTCAAACATTTCAGGGATGCAGATGTTCCTAGGCAGGTACAATAGTTACTCATTTTTATATTCTAGTGCTTAGTGCACACTATTCATCCGTGAGATGTGACTCTTTCTTGGGCAGAGTTCGATGGTCATATTTGAGAACTAAAGGTTGCAAAACCTATTTGACATAGTACGGTACTCTTAGGTATTGTCCTTTTTTCCTCTCCTAGCTTATGGACAGGCTGATGATCTTAGCAGTTTTCAATTTTAAAGCTAGGGTACCTTGTACAGCCATGCATTATACAATAAATACATGTCATTTAAATAGGGTGTTCCTGTGCAGAAGGGCACCACATTGCCGGTTTTGGTAATTTTGGTGGAAAAATCAATTTGAGCATATCAAACTTACGATGCTAAGAGTATGTGCCCATAGTCAATATCCCATATGCTGGATTATTCCTCGTCTTGCTGCAATTGGAAATACCGCATTGCATGTATCTATAATCAAATTGAAATGTTACTCGCCAATCCTTACTGTATGAAAGTGTCCCCAAACTCATTGTGCGAAGTTCGAACACTTTGCCAAGGTCCCACGTCCTTAATTTTTATAAATCACCAAAGCAGACGTCAGAATCGTACCTCACCCAACACGTGTTTCCTAGTGTTAACATATGTAAATGGATAAGTTCCTGCTACATGCGCACATTCCATTGCTGGATGTGGTAATGTTTGTTTGCTAAATAAATTTCAAATTTCCAACTCATTCTTCTAGAATTTTTTCATTTTTGTCCTTGCTAATTAATTGCTTCATACTGTCCACGGGCAGACTAATACCTCTGACATTATTTCTGCTCTGCCCTTAATTACCATTATTTATGACATTGTGGGATGTTGAGGAGAATAAAATCTTCTACCTGAATACTTGTAGCTGAATGGAAAAGTAAACTTTTATTTCTATAATAGCCTTAAAGATCATTAAATTTGTCATTTTCAAGAAACTCGTTCTAAGTTGTTTCTAGTGATACAGAGTGAAAGACAACGTCACCGAAGTGCTTTTTCAAGGCATTTCGCTGAAGCAGCGCAAGGCTGCAGTGGTATATCTATTTGTCATGATAGTCAGTTCAATAGATAATGCTAGATATGCTATAGACTTCTAGTAAGATTGTTTACTGGGTGAGGCAAATCATATGTTTGCCACAAGCAAATTTATCTCCTACAGAGGTCTTGCTTGTTTAGCTTCCATTGCAGTTTGTCGCTTCCCTCAGCAAAATTGATTTTAGCAGATTTTCTCTAGTGTGATTGGCATTGTTTTGGTTCAATGTCTTAAAATTGTTTAGTGACTAAACCATGATCTCACTGCCATAGGAAGATTTTCTGGTACGTTACCTTGTACTTTCAATCTTCATTTGATATATGCATTTAGCTTTTGACAAGAATTTGAAAAAGATCAAGGTGTTGCATTTTATCTTTTTTTCTCTATGCTTTTCTTTTCCCTTTCTATGGCCATACGCGTCCCTTATGATTTGTGTCCGATCAGATTGGTGTAGTCCTTTGACCTGTGTGCAGTTTGGAGAGAAACATGATTAGTTCTCAGAGATCCTCCGCAATTCACGCTAAACAGTTCAGAGAAGTTTTAGTTCTTGACTAATTTGCTAAATCCAGTCACATCAGTAATTCATTAATAGTGTAAAAGAGGTTTACGCCAAAATTATGGCGAATGTGCCATCACGTGATCCGGTAATGTCCTGTAAACTCTTATCATCTTTTTGTGCAGGCAATAGCGATATCACTTGATCTTCCAAAGTTATGAAAAATGCGCGGCGGCTGCTTGAAGAACTTAGTTTTCTTTCGGTGTCAAATCATATACTACATTTTTAAGATTTCTCTAAGCATTCATTCAAAAGCTTGTTTACCTAGAAATCTCCTTCATACCTTGAAATTGTACTACGTGTCCTCCGATTCTATATCTATTTGTGTCTAGCGATCCTATCTCCAATTGTGCTTAAATCAAATGCGCGGTTACCTCTAAGGGTCCATTTGTTTGAGCCATGATATCGTATGTCCAATGCGACACATCCGAAAGGACCTCGAAGGTCGTCGTCTGATCGGTAGGGTCGTGCAACGGTTTCGGGTTTGGGCGATTGTCCCCTTTGATGATATTAAAAAGAATATTGGAAGCATTCTTCGACCTGCTCTATTGATGGCAGGCACATAAAATGCTCCACTAACGTTTCGGAAAAAAGGACGTAATTGAAAAAAAAAATCAAGTAAGACAGCGTGATTCGTACTAAAGAGAGAGTATGGGGACCCAATTGCAAGAAATGCTCGAATTTGGGGACGAAATTTAAATTTTCACGTTTTTTCAACAAGCGCTCCCCGTCTCCTTCAACACACCTCCCAGAAGTCCCCCCGAAGCCAGCCGCCAAGCCCGTCTCCACCAGCTCCCGCTTCGCTGGCGACGGCCGCGTAGCGCCGCCTTAATTGTGGCGCGAGCAGATCTCCCGATTCGATTCGGTTCCTCCGATGAACCGCAGAAACCTGCTGGTTATCCCGCCGAAGCCCAACTTGTGGCGTCCCGCTAAGGGGATGAAGAGCCTCGACCTGCCTTTCCACTCGGACTCCGCCTCTGCCTCTCCCTCCTCCTCCGTCGATCTCTTCCTCGACGATGAGGCCAATGCCGGTGCCGTGCCATGCTGTGTCGTGCGGCCTCAATGTCCGTCGGAGAGAGAATGGCGGGGAGCTGTCGGTGGACAATCAATATGAGGACATACCCATGGAGGAATTTGCGGCGCCGTAACTTAGGGGTTAAGGATGGCAAAAGGGGAAAGGGGTGGGGAAGAACGCCGAGGAGGATGTTCCGGTTAGGCAGATTGAGTAGAGGGGTCGA
Organism: Syzygium jambos; assembly: GCA_031216235.1. Taxonomy (NCBI): domain Eukaryota; kingdom Viridiplantae; phylum Streptophyta; class Magnoliopsida; order Myrtales; family Myrtaceae; genus Syzygium; species Syzygium jambos. The sequence goes on along the minus strand of CM062226.1, from coordinate 2,239,791 downwards.
GAGAGGTTTGGGCTGGGGTTTGAGACCCAGAGGCCAGTGCTGGAAGAGAAGGCGAACGGGAGGGACAGTCGGGGAGGTGAAGGGTAGTTTCAAGTGGGTAAAGAGGTGAGGATTGTTGGGGGAAGTAGAGACGACTTGTTTGGATCGAAGGGAAAAAGTTGTGGAAGTAGTGGACGACGAATCAGTCATTCTGCATCTCTCAAGGAGAGAAGGGGAAGTCGAGGTCAGGATCAAGGATCGCTCGCTAAGTTGGGTTCTGCTGAGGAAGAACATTCTTTTTTTTTTTTTTGTGGAAGATGAAGGAGCTTCGAATTAAGAATGATAGCACTGGAAGTGGTAAAAAGAGTGGAGATAAAGCGAATAGAGTTGTTCGAAATGGTGGAGATAAGAGGGGTGACAGTGATAGAGTTGGGTGGCTGGTGAGTCACGTTAGGGTTAGAGTGCTCAGCAAAGATTTGAAAGGTAGGAGAGATTGTATCTAAAGAAGGGAAGGGTGGTTGATGTCGTTGGACCGAAGATTTGTGATATATTGATGGATTAGAGCAAAGCATTTATTCAAGGTGTAGATCAAGAATATCTTGAGACTGCGTTACCCAAGCGTGGGGGTCTGGTTTTCGTTTTGTCTGTGGTCGTCGTAAGGGTGTCCATGTGAGTCCAAAGGACCAGGATTTTGACCGAGATACTGGTGTAGCTCGCGATGTTGATAGTCAGGAGTTGTTCAATGTGCGGCTTGATCAAGTTGCTGAGTATGTTGGAGATCCAAGCTTAATCGGATATTTATTTGCTCGATGCCTCAACAGTGTCAAAAGGATGGTAGGCATTCCTGTTTGACATGTCTCCATTTAGTATTTGGGCAGATTGAGGTCATGTTTGGTTGATGCATTTAGTGTTGGCGGTTGCTTGAGGTGATGGTAAGTGTTAAGTAAACTTTTCAGTTGTCCTTTAGATTCATATTATGTCCATGTTGAGATATTAAGCAAGTTCTACTATCTGAAGCTATTCCCTTGTCAAATAAGAATATTGAGGTTTTGTCTTACACAAAAAAAAAATAAGGTTTTAGCCACGAATTTTGCCACGAAAAATTTGGCAAAATTCGTCGCTAAATGAATTTGCGACGAAATATACGGCGTTGCAAAATTTAGTGACGAAAAATATCAATTTTCGTCGTTAAATTGCGACGAAAAAAATTCGTCGTTAATTATTCGTGGCAAAATTCGTCGCTAATTTGCCACAAATTGTATTCGTCGCTAATTATTCGTAGCAAAATTCATCGCTAATTATTTTTGGCAAAATTCGTGGCTAATTTGCCACGAATTGTATTCGTCGCAAAATTCATCGCTAATTTGCCCCGAAAAAACAAAAAAAATATTCTATTTTTTTATAAAAAAAATTCGTGCCTAATTTGTCATGAATTATATTCGTCGCTAATTTGCCTCGAAAAAACAAAAATAACTCTATTTTTTAAAAAAAATTCGTGGCTAATTTGCCACGAATTGTATTCGTCGCTAATTTGCCCCAAAAAACAAAAAATATATTCTATTTTTTATAAAAAAAATTCGTGGCTAATTTGCCACGAACTATATTCGTCGCAAAATTAGTCGCTAATTTGGCCCGAAAAAACAAAAAAAAAATATTCTATTTTTTTATAAAAAAAATTCGTGGCTAATTTGCCACGAATTGTATTCGTTGCTAATTTGCCCCGAAAAAAAAATATTCTTTTTTTTTAAATTCGTGGCTAATTTGCCACGAATTATATTCGTCGCTAATTTGCCCCTAAAAAACAAAAAAAATCTATTTTTTTAATAAAAAAATTCATGGCTAAATTGCCACGAATTGTATTCGTCACAAAATTCGTCGCTAATTTGCCCCAAAAAAACAAAGAAAAATATTCTATTTTTTTAAATTCGTGACAAAATTCGTGGCTAATTTGCCACGAACCGTATTCGTCACAAAATTTGTCGCTAATTTGCCTAAAATATATATATATATATATATATATATATATTATAAAAAAAAATTCGTGGCTAATTTGTCACAAATTGTATTCGTCGTGAAATTCGTCGCTAATGTCCCGAAAAAATAAAAAAAATTCTAATTTTTTTAGAAAAAATTCTTGGCTAATTTGCCACGAACTGTATTTGTCACAAAATTTGTCGCTAATTTCCTCCAAAAAAATAAAAATATTCTTTGTTTTTAATTCGTGGCTAATTTGCGACGAACTGTATCTATATTCGTCTTAAAATTCAAGTGGCAAAAAAAAAGCTACAACTAAGACTCCGTTTCTTTCACTGAAACTAAATGATAATATTTTTCTAAAAATAATCGTTTATATATAGCTTACAAAAGGAATGAACAAAAAAAAATTTTATCATTCGCGAAAATGTTTAGACATAAATTATTGTCGATAATGAAAATATATTTCATTGACTAATTATTTCAAGCGATATAAGTAATTATTTTTTAAAAAATGTTTTTCAAATAATTCTTTTTTCGTGAAACAAATAGAGATTGTTCGCGAGATTAACTACATGGAATTTGCACATACAGAGAAAACAGGACTAAATAAGCAACCTCCAAAAGTCAGCAAAATGAAAGGACCCCAGTTACACATAGATCGAATGCCACTTAGTGAACATATCAAATTGAGCACATATAAAAGATGCAAGAAGTTTTGCCTACTAATAAGCTGTCAACTATTGTACCCAGCAAGGAAAGGAAAATAAAAGGTTGTCAGCTATTATAACCTTCCCATCTCGATATATGAAGGCCGAAGCTTCGATATATGCCACAGCTTGATACCTGGAGAAGACAAGGGAGAAAGAGAGTCTTATTAACAGATTGCCAAACCAAAGCCACCGGCTACAAGTGGACCGAACCCAAAACACAAGGAAGCTAGAGTGCATCCATAAGAGTTGTGCACGTATGAAGAGCTCTTCAAAGTAGCAGATAAAGGTAAAAATTTAAATGAGGAATGCACACGTGTGGGACATGTAAAAGAAAGAATAGTTGTTTAGTAATTCCAAAAAGTTTTGCAGCAACCGAGGCTCCTATTTGTGAGGTTTGGGGAGGGCAATCAAATGGGATCAGTCTTCTTCTATCTCTCCAGAGAGGCTTTTTCCTCACTCTCACCACAGCTTCAATACTCGAAGATAATGAACAAGGACACAGACACAAAAGTTGTTTCCACATAAAGAATAGGAGAAGGAGAAGAGGGAAAGGCACCTCTTAAATTGCTGTGAGATACAGATCACAACATCTCTCTCTCTTTGTCCAAACACTTTATTGTAAACTTCTTGAAGCAAGTGGTAAGAAGTCCAAGAACCATTTTCTCTTGGAACTATGGAAGTTGAATCTAATTTCTTATAAAACTGTATCAAGCTACTAGAAGTCTTAATGTCAGAAAAGAGAAACCTTTCTGCCCTGATCAAAGATCAATAAACAGGCTTATGTATGCCCGACAGGTTATGTTCCATCGAGTCGTATCCTGGCTAGAAGATGCGGGTATCTTCATTTCACCTTTCTATTCCTTGCAGAAGAAGACATGAGTTGTGACTAATATGAATAACTCTGAAATTCTTAGCTTGGAGGGTCCAATGCAAGGTTTGAACTGCCTTAGACAATCATCTCAGTAAGTGATCAAAGAATGAGAGAAGTTTTCCTGACACTGCCCTCGAACTATTGGTAATTATACTTCTGTTAGCGCGGAAAGTCTTATTAGCTAAGGAAATACTAAAGCTTTCACCACATTCACAGGTCCATTTCTAGAAAAGTTTTGTCAGAATATCCAACCCAAAAACTTACAGCTTGTTCACTTCCATTTCAGCATAGGCAAAAACTACCTTTTTCCTTTCCCGGAAAAATTTAAATAACATCCAAATTTCAAAAAGTAATGAAAAAACTAAACGCTGATGTATGTGTCAACATTTCTGTCATTATGAAAGTGTTAGGTGTTTTGGGTTTAAAATGGTCAAATGAGTGCACAGTAAGCTATAAGGTGTAGAGAGACAAGGCCTAAATATACCTTGTAGACATGCCCTTAAGCTATACGGCCTAGGGAAAAAATATATAAGGCCTTAACAAGCCTGGTAGACAAGTGATATAGGACATTAAATATACCCTTTCAGGTGCAAACGGGAAGTGGAATGATGAAAGCGGTTAGACAGACAAGGACCACAGGTGAAATAAAATATTAATGTTTTGTTAAGATATTAAACCCAAAAGCTTAAACTATTAGGTGGAAGGAGATAACGTGTACATAAGGCCCAATCAAGACCCAAAAACAAACAATGTTGGATACTTAACAAATCTCTCCAAAATCAGCATCATTTTCTATCCTCAAAAGCTTTTCCTCGTTTAGGCATTCCAAACTGTTCCACCCAACGAGAGACAAAACTACAGTTCTTCCTCAAGAATCAGAAATCAATATCAAGAAACTTCTACAGACTAGGATTCTCTCGCATGAGAATATACAGCAGACACCACCCTATTCAGCATTTGGCATATTCTCGCACATAACCAGAAAACAAGAACAATCAATTCTACTGTCACTCCCGCATATAAGAAAATGCTCCTGAGTAGACAGTTATAAAAATTCAAGAAAATCCACAACAGTCAAAACCAAGGATGGCTTCTACACACTAATCTAAGGTCAGTATATGGCATGAAAACTTTAAAGGGATCATTCTTTTGTTCAATTATCACTCTAAAGGCATCAATATCTAGTAGAAACTCAAAAAAAATGAACACCTTCCTATGTACCAAGAACTATTGATAGTAAGAGATCCTAAAGTTATTATATAAGAAAACTTTTAAATAAGCATTACTCAGACAGCGTCCCCGCTATCTACTTTGAGAGAACACAACCATGTCAAGCTCACTAGCATTAGGTCACAAGAATAAGGATACATTACAAGATCTTGCAAAACTTAAATTTCAATTGATATAAAATTCTGCAGTAAATAAAGGAGCTAGTAAATTAGACCAGCTATTATATAACTCACCCAAGGTTCAAGAGACCAGCAACTGCACTGACGCTGATATCAAAATCTACTTTGGGTTGAATAATGAAATTGCCTTCCCTTATAGGCTGACATATATTGTTTAGAAGAGAATAAGAAGCCAGTATTTCCGTTAGCTATAGGAAGTAGAAAGATGATAATTGCAACTTCATCACAAACCTCCCGTGTCAGTACGGCGAATCTGCCCTCACATATCCTGACTCTTATGCAGTCACTCTCTTGCAACTGTCCATTAGCAGGAATTCCAGGAAGCCGCAAGTATATATCAATGAAATTTTGAGCAGAACTGCAGATCTTTGCACGGTCCAGAATTTTTAGAATATCTTGATAAGCCACCTAGTATAGAAGGGCATTTTATTTCATTGTACATAACAAATAAATATTCAAGATAGGAGCAACAGAGCCATTGTAGCGCTATTACTTGTTTGTTGCTCTTCAAAAGAAACGGTGAACTCTCAGGAGGAAGTACCGGGTCAAAGTCATTCCGAATATTGAGCCGCAATGCAGGACCAAAGTTAACCCTCAAAGAAGACAATTAGAACAAAGGAGCATGTAACAGTTCATATATCTCCAAGGCAAATTATCTAAATGATGGAGCAAATTAGGAAAAATCCACTCAAAATTAAACATTTCGGCCTTATAATCCCAGATTCACTTACATGTGCATGAACAAGATGGGGCTCGATATGCCGTTGGAACATGGGGAAGACAGTCATCATGATCTCATTCTGAGACATGAAACAGCCCACTCCGCTTTTGTCCCTTTGGACTCGAGATATCAAATGTGAATGAAACGGAGTCTTAGTCCTAACGCAACGAGCCAGACACTTAATCCGGCATCGAAACAACAAGCACCCGACTGAGGTGAGCCAACAACCGATCCTTAGCCGCGCTGCTCGACCCACTCGACTTCAACCACCGGCGAGAGGCGAGAACAATGCGAGAAGGGGGAAGGGGAATATTGTTGCCGTCCATCGTCGGAAGCAGCGCCGCCGCCGAATCGATCGGGGTTTGGAGTCGGGAAAACCCTAGGACGCGTGGGGCGATCGCCGGAGGCCGCAAGAAGGAGCGCCGGATTCGGGATCGGACCTGCGAATTCGCGACGATGAGGCGTCGAATTCGCCGGAGACGCGAGCAAATTAGAGGGTTGGATTTTGGTTGATCAGGGCGAATCGAGAGGCTTGGGGGATGTGGGAGAGAGAGGGAGGGAGAACAGCGAGGGGATCTGATAGAGAGAGAGAGAGAAAATCTTCGCCCGGGCGGGCAGATAGAAGAATTTAGCGACGAACTTCTGTGTTCGCTGCAAAATTTGCCGCGGCATGAAATTCCTGCCTAGCCATGTAAATAAACTTTCACTTCACTTTTCTTAATTTTTTTTTGCATTCGTGGCTAAATCCGTGACTAATTAATCACGAAAATAAACTCTCGCTTCACTTTCCCTATTTTTTTACATCCGTGGCTTCGTGGCCAAATTTGTGGCTAATTAGCCACGAAAATAAACTTTCGCTTCACTTTTCCTACTTTTCTTACATTCATGGCTAAATCTGTGGCTAATTAGCCATCGAAATAAATTCGTGACAAAATTCATGGCTAATTAGCCACGGATTTCGCCACGAAAATAAACTCTCGCTTCACTTTCCCTACTTTTTTTTACATTCGTGGCTAAATCTGTGGTTAATTAGCCACGGAATAAATTCGTGGCTAATTAGCCAAGGATTTAGCCACGAAAATAAACTCTCTCTTCACTTTCGCGACTATTTTTATTTTCGTGGCTAAATCCGTGGCTAATTAGTCACGAATTTATTTTTTGTCGGAAAATTAGTGATGAATTTTTTTTTTGTTGCGAATTCCGTCGCAAATTAATCACGGAAAATTTTTCGTCGCAAATTAGCGACGAATAATTTTTCGTGACTAATTTTTCATGGATAAATCCTTATTTTTTTGTGGTGTGCAAATCGCTAAGGCGGTTCGAGCACGGTGGCGGTTGGATCAAAGCTCCGCTAGAAGAAGCCGAGAATGAACGCATGCACCTCATGACCTTCATGGAGGTTTCGCGGCCAAGATGGTGCGGCCGCGCACTCGTCCTTGCAGTCCAGGGCGTCTTCTTCGATGCCTACTTCCTGATCTCTCCCAAATTCGCCCACCGGGTGGTTGGTTACCTCGAAGAAGAGACCACCTTGCAGTTCGAAACATACTCGTCCCCGGGGAAGATCTCTAGAAGTAGCGTATTGGCTTCTTCGATGGAAATCTCAGTTCATTTTAAGGAATCACCCTGACATGATGAAAATGAGCCCGTGAAGAAGACCCTGGACCTTTGTTAATCGACTGTAAGTATAACCACTGACGGCAAAACCTGATCAAGTGATTAGATTGGCTAAATCATAATTAGTTCATCTATTTTTTTTTCATAGAATTCACTTGGCTGATTTATGTATACGGTCGTCCAAAGAATATTTTGGCCAACTGTGATGATTCTGCAGATCTTCCCATTGAACTTGGATTCGAAATATTACTCGCAGATGCAGGCTGTGGAAGCATAAGCAGAGATCATAACGGGTTTGGCCATCCAATGGTCACAGCTGGAAAAAAACAAGCTTTGTACAGTTTGTGACAAGCTTGTGATTGGAATTCAGTAATAATGACCACATAAGTTCACTTTCTCCTTTGCGATAATGCTCCTGTTGTTCACTAAAAACACTGCAACGACGTGATTTTCTAGACAACCGGAGCAGCTCGAACGTTTATTTGGCCTCTCAGTTTCTTAATTTCACAGTGGAATGTAGAAAATTCAGGACATTCTTACAACCTCTTACTCATGAGAAATCCTCAGGAGGAACTCTTTTGAAACAGACCTCTCCTCTGACCACAGCTTTAGATTAACCATTCCGATTTCCCAGTAGATCATACACTTGAAGACCTCATTGACGTCGAACCGATTGACTAGTCCCACGCCAAGGCATTCATCCCGGAGCGACCATCCACCTGAAAAAAGTGGACGGTAAAGGCACCGAGATGAAGAATATCCTCATTTGTTGGAACAAAAAACGTCTAAAGTGAGTGGCTACTGATTGGATAACCGATTCATGGCCGTCCTATCCAAAAGGTTATCATTTTAAGGAATCTTTTGAGCGGGGTGCTAGTAAATAACCACTTTAGGTTATGTAATCAAAGAAAAGAACATGCCCACCAAGGACAGGAGAATAGAAGCTGGAAGCGTTGTAAACATATGCAAGAAGCAGGATGTTTAATCACAGGAGCAAGCTGCTCTGAACGGAATCCGCAATGAATGATTCAATCTGAAGACCTCACGATTGATGGAATTATGTTTAATCAAAATGTATTCGAACCCAACCAAAAGCTAAATATATGTATATCAGGGAAAAGATTGAACATTTGCTGAAGCATATGTATTGATCTCTCAAAAGATGTATGGAAATTACCTAGGGTGATTGGACATCCACTTGATGAAGATTTTAACCATATGTAGACATGACCATCCGAAGAAAGTGAAGATTATCGCCGTGCTCAACCTATTGATAAAATGGAACTTTAGGATATGCAGTAGCTAATCGATGAAATCGGATATGGAGGAACCTCGGCTGATGGATGGTTACATGGAAGGAAATCTCAAGGACCTATTAATTGACTCTGATTAATACAAGGCCATAGGAAGATTCACACAAGGATGGAAGGGTGGAAGACAACAATGGCTGGCTAAGGGACCTCTGACATTTGGATCAACGAGAATTGAGGACTTGAATTCGAAGCAGGAGATGAGAATAGTCTATAACGAGAATACGACCAATATGAATAGCATACACCTTGATTCTTGTACTTCCACTTGTGCTAAACTTAGAAAGACCTCGAGCGTATTTTGAACTATCTTTGTATCATCTTATCTCTAGTAAGCACTGCGGAGTGTGTTTATAAATTTAAATGAGAGGGAGAGGCTTAACTATATGGGGGCATTGATAGGAGACCATGGTTCCGTTCTAAAGGAGCGGCGGGTTCTGTACAAGGGTTTAATATAGAGGCAACTGATGCTGAAGTTGCGTGGAACAGATGGTATGAGTTGTAACATATTTGGTGGAAGTAGTGGGCCGCAGCCTTGGTTGGCTGCTGGGCTGGTTGTACTTGAAGAGAGGAGTAAGGAGCGGGCCTGAACCTCTCCTATACTTAGCTCAATCTTGTTATCTCTACTCTTTTGTTTCTTGTTAATCACTCAAAGCATCAACGGTTTCTGGAATATTTCTGTTAAACTGATATCAGTGTTATAAATTTAATGCTAACCAACTTTTGGTGATCCAAGATGGTAGAAGTACCAAAATCTTGAACAATGCACTTGGATCTTGGTTTAACAAGGAATTTGTGATCCTGTTAACCCTAGTTTTCCAGCATAAAACCAAATGAAAGTTTTGGCAACCCAACGTAAGAGTTCCAAAAGCCGGAATGATGCAACCGGACACTACAAAAAAAATAAGGGATTGGCGACGAATTTTGCGGCGAAAAATTTGGCAAAATCCGTCGCTAATCGAATTTGCAACGAAATTAGCGACGGACGACGGAAAATTTCAATTTCCGTCGCTAAATTGCGACGGAAAAAAATTCGTCGCAAATTAGCCACGAACTCTATCCGTCGCAAAATTCGTCGCAAATAATTCGTCGTAAATTAGCCACGAACTTTATTCGTCGCAAAATTCGTCAGATATTTCGTCGCAAATTAGCCATGAATTTTATTCGTCGCAAAATTCGTTGTAAATTAGCCACGAACTTTATCTGTCGTAAAATTCATCGCAAATAATTCGTCGCAAATTAGCCATGAACTTTATTTATCGCAAAATTCGTCGGAAATTTCATCACAAAATTCGTCGCAAATTAGCCATGAACTTTATCCATCACAAAATTCGTCGCAAATAATTTGTCGCAACACTACAAAAAAATTAGGTTTTAGCGACGAATTTTGCCACGAAAAATTTGGCAAAATTCGTCGCTAAACGAATTTGCGACGAAATTAGCGACGGAAAATTCCGTCGCTAATTTGCCATCGCAAAATTCGTCACTAATTATTCATAGCAAAATTCATTGCTAATTATTCGTCGCTAATTTGCCACGAACTATATTCGTGACAAAATTCATTGCTAATTTACCACGAAATTTTTTTTTTGGTCAATAATTTGCGACGAACTGATTAGTGGCAAAATTCGTCGCTAATTTGCCATAAAAAAATTTTACTTTTGCCATTAACATTATTCATGAATGAATTTAGCGACGATTTTTTATTAATTCTTTTGCGACGAACTCCGCAACGAATATCGTTTGGGAACGAATTTAGCAACGAAATTTTATTTTTGCAACGAACTTTTGTAATTTGTGATCGTACGATAAAATCATTTATTTTATTTTTCGATGTTAAACCTAATTAAAAGCAAAATTAACTTTTGAAATTTATATTTAACATTGATTAAGCACTTAATAACATCAAAATATTATAATAATATGAAAATGAAATACATTCATCTATATTTTCCACAAGAAATACATAAATAAAGAACCAAACTGAAAGGTGCATTTTTCCCCTTCAAGACAAACCTTCTCAATTGAGGAACTATCCAACCAGAAGGCGTTATCAGCCTTGTTATCAGAAAAAAGTTCACAGCATATGTTCTTGGCTCCACCTAGTCTAGCAGCCAAACCTTCTAACCTTCTCCATGTCAATGGTTGCAGGTGAAGTCCCCAGATTTGACATACCAAGACGGTTCCTCTCGTCCAAATCATACACTGGCTGCTTCTAGTAACCTCTTGAAGCAAGTGATCGCCATTAATCTCCACAGAGGGAGTATTTGTTAAACGAACTTGTCCTGATATATGATTACCATGGGGCACCTGGATTCGCGCTAAAAAAAGTTTACCGCTCAGAAATAGATACAGTCAACCAAAATGAAAATAACAACTCTCCGATTGAATCCCCAAAGCCACAACCAAAACCAAAACCATCCACACACCACTCCCAATAGAGAAGCTCTTGAGATAATTTAGAGAATAATGCCAGTTATCTAAAGACTATAGTCCACTAAATTGGTTCACTGACTGATGCAGCAGAGTTCTACTTAATGTTGAATATGGCCTCCTTGTTCGCAAGCTCAGCTACAGTCTATAACATAACTTAGTAAATCAATTTAGTAGATCATCTTTACAAATTTAATGTTACTCTAATTTGAATAGCCCAATGGTTGCCAAACACCCACCTCCATCAAGACCAGAATCTCAGTATACAAGAAAGGAAAAGCAAAAAGACGTGAACTCTCATGTCAATGTGTTGCTCATGATCAAAGCTATTGATACTTCTACTCAATGCAACTGAGTTCATTTGGCTGTGTTCCAAACAGACATCGTTTTCATAAGGAGGCTGGGGAAAAAACGATATAGGGAAAATAGGTTGATGAGTAAAAGAAACTCCATAGTTATACTTCTAGACTTGCATGCCATGCTATCATAACGCTAAACTACATCACCAACCAATAGTGGTTGTAAAGCCAAAAAGGCCATACCATTTGTAATTACAATTTGCATGCTCCTTATAAGAATGAAATTTAGAGTAAAAGAGATGACCTGCTGCGTGTTGATGTCCACCCCAGAAAGCCAACATCCAAAGCCAGGATGAGAGTGGTACCAACCTACCACCATCTCTGGTCTGCAATGCAGAATACATAATAAGCATATAAAACATAAACATATGTTGCAACATATACAAATATAGAGAAGAACCCAGACCAAGGATGACCAACATTGACAAAAAAGGGCAGTTAAAATAAAATATAAACCCTGATCACGGGTTACAATTAGAATTTTATACTGGTGCCTATCCGACCTATTGCATGATAGTATTAGATGATAAAATAGCCAGTGTCCAACTCAAGAACCATCCACAAAAATTCAATCCAAGATACACACACACAAGTAGAAAATAAAAGTTCTACCTATCCAAAGAGGCATGTCTTTAGCACAGATATATTGCACTGGTGAACGGTGACCTACGATAAACAGCTAGGACAGAAAATATGGACAAATATTTCTCTTTAAAAGTAATACCCGTGAAACCTCATATCGATTGACCCAGAAATTAAGCCTTGAAAAAAAAAACCGTTGTTTGTCAGTCACTAACTAACATATAATATCTAACACAAGGATCATCACCATTCAGTTTCCAAGTTACTTGAAGCATACAATCTGGCAGATGGAAGATGTATCATATAATATATCAAGCCCATAACAGCCATGACATCCATGAGCTCAGAGAATGCTATTCTACCACACCACATCTTAATTGGAGACTATTCGATCATTGTTCAGCGCATAATTAGGTAAGCATTCACATTCATATTACATGAGCATTACCATGTGAGATAAACAGAGAAACATGAACTTCAACATGCTCGTGATTCTAGATAGGGAAAATCATACCAGCAGGTAACTATGAAGTTCAACATGCAAGTCATTCTGAAAAAAACAACAATCATGCTCTGGTTCTACTAGTTATTAGAATTTTCTCGTAACTAGCGTCTGCATAAAACCTTATCAGCTTATCAAAACCTGAAGGCCTTGTAACGCATCTGGTGGCTTGGTGTTATGGAGAACAGAACAGTGCATCCTAGCCAAATGCTGACTCTAACATTTGTTTCTCTGATGATCATAATCTCAATTTCTGCTTTGCTAATTCAAACCCTAGAAATGCTCAAAAAATTGTGATGGAGAGGTCATGATCACGAAGGTGATACTTTCCCAAATTACTTGTATTGATGGACCATCAGCTGTGCACTTTTAACAAAAATCAAACAGGCAAAGGTTTATAAACAGAAGCTGATGCCAGGCAGTAGATTATTCTCGCCATTACAACCCACAAGATGGTTGGATTTCAGCCAAAGTGACTGTGGATATGACAATAAGCAAATATTCAAACACAAATTTTTGGCAGATAGTAATTAGACTATAAAGCTTGATGTTGCCTAGGATGCAGATTCTCCAGGCATATAGACTACAATCTAGCATGAAGATTTTTAAGGAACAGAGACACCACACAAAATGCGAAATGTGGCAAAACCATCTTTGCAGGGTAAATCAGCCTCCACACAGCTTGAGACATTGAAATATTCAGGGCAACATAAACAAATTCAAGACAATAAACCGGAGATAGTCGAAGGTCATGTGCCGTTCAACTCAAAAGAGCATATATACCAAGATAACAAGTAACTCCCCGCAAGAGAACTACTGGGCAAAGAGGCGGCAGACCCACTGTAAACCATGAGGAAACAATTAACGCTGGAAACATACCATTGGGAATGTCCTTAAGCTGTATACCGCGACCCTGAAATACCAGCAAGCCATTAATCCCTTGGAAAAAAAGATTAAAAAAAGAGAGTCCAAGAGTGCCAGTACCTTTTCGATGGAGAAGCCCTTGCTGGAGGGCGTCCTGACGAGGGCATGAGCGGAATACAGCTCCACCGATGTCCTTTCTCTGGTGGGCCGCTCGATTCCGGGCGTCGCCGGATCTTTCTTCGCCGCACTCGATTTCCTCCTCCTCTTGGGCACGCTCTGTTTCTCCACGGAGCTCCCTCCTTCTGGATTCTCCTCGCTCTCCTTCTCTTTCGGGGCGTCGTCCCCGTCGTCATCTTCGGCCGAGGCCTCCTCGTCGGAAGCCTCGGAAGCCTCGGCCTCCTCCTCCTCCGGAGCGGCGATCTCTCGGTCCTCTTGATCTGCCTCCTCCACCTCTGATTTCTCGAGGAGCTCCTCCTTGCCCTCGACGGGGGAGGAGCCGCCGCCCCTTGGGGCTCCGCGGCCTCTAGGGCTCCGGAGGCCATGGGCGAGGAGGAGTCGCGGGAGGAAGCGCGGGGGGGAAGGGGGTGAGAAGGAGCATGCTTCAGTTTCGCATCTCACTTCTGGATTTAGGATTTAGACGCATCGTAGATTTAGCATTTTAATTTTCACTAAGAAATCAAAGGTCATTTGGACACGACATTAAAATTAAGGGTCGAATTGGCCAGTTGACCCATTCTTACAAAAACGTCCTCGTTTGTCTATTTTACATTCATTGTTTCAATTTGATTTCTTTTGCACTTTTGACTCAGTGACATTAACATTTTGTAACCTCAAGCCTGATGATGATAATTTCAATCGACGGGAGATTCAGGAGTCCGGAAATCGGGAGATTGAACGTCCTGACTTCTATGATACGGTCAACTGGGTATTTCAATTTAAAGCGAACCCCATTGGATGTAATTTCATAACATGGCCACTATTCGAGGTAAGCACAGGAGGAATCAGGGAATGTCTAGATGGGTTCGGAGCCGGAAGAATAATCATGACTCAACCCAACTTATACATCAAACGTAAATTGGGTTCAATTGCACCAAATTAGGTTAACCCGGTCCTTTTTGGTCAAATTCAGCCTGAATTCTTCCATTTCTTTAGTTCCTTTAGGTCCTAAACTTTCAATAATTTATGACTTGACCCCGCGCCAGGTTTAGAAATTCAATTAAGTCCCCATCAAAACCACGGCAGCGCGCACCCCTTTGAAATATTGACCGATATGAAAGAAAACTCCAGGAATTTCTCAAAGATTTTGGCACGTTCCGGCGTGTTATAGTACATACCAAATGGTCTTCACGTTCTGGGAGGGGAATTGAAGAAAGAGAAAAGAGAGGAGGTCTACAAAGGTCTTTTTTTCTCGGCTATTTCTTCTACTTCTGAAATCTCTCGCACAGATTGTAGAAGGAGATTTCTCTCTTCTCGGATTCTCCATGGACACCCAGAATCAAACGCGGATCTTCTCTAGAGAGTTCGATTTTTGCGAACTTCATCGTGCCAATTCGAAAAATGAAGGACTCGTGCTGATTTCTATCTCTCTGCCAATGTTATGGGGAAGAATAGTCGAGATCGGAATCTGATTGAGCTCAAATTCCTCTCCTCAAGTTCTGTACCGCTCAACAATGGCATCAAGACTGAGCTAAGTGCCTTTCCTTCTCTGATTTTGAGTTTCGGATCAGTCAAGAGTCTATTATCAATAATGTGATCCCACATTTTTAGGGATGTGGTTTTTAAATAAAACCCGCCCTTATCATTGATCCGCATTTTCTCTCTTGAGCGGCGGTTATTCCACCAAATGATTTTCGAAGTTCATACGTTTTCAGTGACAACGTCAAGGAAAAGGTACATTGAAGATATTACTCGTTCTTAGAGAACATATCACTATGATTTATGTATTTTGTTTCTTTTCTTTCAGCATAAAGTTTTCGTGGATTTGGTTGGATCATTCGTATAATGATAATGTTGGGATCAAGTAGGAGAATGTTATCTATAATGTGATCCCACATTTTTAGGGATGTAGTTTTTTTATATAAAACCCGCAACTTCCATTGATCCACTTTTTCTCTCTTAAGCGACGATTATTCCACCATACTGTTTTCCATGTTTATACCTATTAGTTGACAACCGCCCATTGGAAATCACCTTGATGGAAGGCAGTTTATAAATACAATCGATCAATTTTTCGTATGGGCATGATAAAGTCTAAACCTAACTCTCTCTTTCGGAAATACACCATCAGTATGCAAGGAATTTGGGTTAGTAGAGTACGCTCATAATTATTGTTGAATTGCCATCAAATCTCTACGGATTTCCGTCGTACATAAACTCGAACAATGATTGGATGTCAGATTTATTTCACATCCTGTTTTTCACATGTGTTCTAATTGATGCTTAAATTCTCTTCTTCAGTGCATGATTAGAATCGCTAAATAGCTTCTGATAGTTTTTGTTTCAATCCCTCTAACAGAGTGTACTTTTCTCGATACCTTTTTCTCAGCTACCGATCTTAGCTTCAACAATATTATTAGCTCCCTCTCCTTCCAGCAGCTTTAGAATCATTTTTCGATATTGACAAGAGGTCAGACCTCCATTGGTCTCTCTCAATTGCAGGTTTCTTTCTTCGATTTCAGGCCATTGTAGCCACCTCCGGCCGCCACCATTCACCGTTCCAGAGTTGCGCAGAAATCACTATGTTCTGCTCTGTTTCCTGCTCGAAGTGTTCGAAGAGTGCTCCTACTCGATTCCTTTCGGCGGCTCCTCATCACATAGAATTCTCTTAAGCTAAATCAAATCAAAATGAAAAATCTCAAACGTCAGGCGAGGAAATGTCGCGACCCTCCCGACGGGTGTCAAGGAAAGACGAGTTTAGAGGTAATGTCGAGTTGAGGGCCAATAGTCCTCAATCGGTGTGGGTTCTCCCCAACCCTTACCTCCCGCAATGTTAGGATTTTTATTTTTATTCGATTAACCCTATGAGAATTCTATACGAGAAGTCACCACTAACCTATTGAGGTTGACTAGAAATCAAGTGAGGTGTGAGAGTATACCACACTTCCTACGAAATAAGATATCTAGGGTCAGAGTTTTGATTATACTAATTATCTAACCAGTGTCGTTTCTGTACCTAAACTTAATTTTTTGTCAACTAAGGTGTCCATACATTACTTTTGCAAAATTATGAATCCTAAGGTTCTCTCTGCTGAGTGTTAATACAATGTTTTTCTATTTATTATGATCCTAAAGTGCAACCTAAACATTCAACTAAAACAAGCAAATCACAACTCAAAGAGGCAACATAAAAGAAACACAATCAATTGATCTAGAGAAGTAACGAAAGAACAAGCAAAAAGTAAAGTACAATAAATTAACCCAATACGGGTCAATGAGAGAATATGACATGGATTTGTTATTAAGCTCCAAGACAACAATCCCTATGAGCTTGACTTTAGAGAGTATCCTATCTTAAAATGGGTAGTGTGGGTTATCGAAACTTGTGGAGAAAAGTGAAGCCCGGTATTTTGTCATTCTAAGTTGGGGTCTCAATTTGACTTTAGGATATTAGGTATTCATTTAGTCCCCGTCAAGTTGCTCCTAAGTTATGGCACTTCACATTACCTATTCAATTATTCGAGGTGAACCCTAAATTCAACTGAGCTATTTCTATGTTTTATTTTAAAGTGATGTTTCTAGAGTACTATTTTTTCTTCTTATTTATATTTCTCAAACTAAATCTATTACTAATCAGCTAAACTAATCCTAAGTGATCCTAAATTAAACTAAGAATTAACAATCTAATCGAAAATGAATACGCAAATCACCAATCAATCAAGTAGAAGTCATGAATTACACTAAAGATTAAGAAATATAACTTTTCTAACCATATGAATCCTAATGAAACTAAACTAAGCTAAATCTAATACAAAAATATAACAACCTAAACAAGGCCTATTTTCTAACCAAATATCCAATTTTCTATTTTTAGGATTTTTTTATTTTTTATTTTTATTTCCGAAAAGTGGGGACTCGGGCCAGGTCCCTGGGCCTGGCCAGTGTGTGGAGTCGAACTTGGACTCCAAAGGATGTGGGCTGAACTCTTGGGTTTAGTCTACATGCAAATGAGTCAGTTTTGGGCTACGCAAGGGTAAGCTGAAAAGGGCTTTATTAATCAAGCCCCTTTTCGATTAATAAAAAAAAACAAGCCTAATTTTAAGTGTAACCAAACTCAGCCCACGCTCATCTTTGACCATTTTAAGCCCATTATACTAACACTAAGCCTATCCTATTATCTCTTTTCCTTCATTTCTTACTTAATTTATTTAATTATATTCATTTTCTTCATCTTTCGTTCATCCTTGGCCTAGGAAAATTGTTCAAAAAGTCCTAAATTTATTATACAGTGGCCAATTTAGTTCTAAATCTTTTGACAACTTATTAATTTAGTCTTAAACCTTTTAATTGTGCCAATTAAGTCATAAACCTTTTGACAATTTGCAAAATTTAATCCTAAACCTTTTAAAGAATTACCAATATAGTCATTCCAGCTAGTTTTGGCAAAAAATCGCTAACATGGTAGTCAAGTCGACACCGATCATCTTACGTGGCGCGGACAATGCTGATGTGGATTATTTTTTATTTTTTAAAAAAAATTCAAATTTTTTTTATTATTTTCTTTTCTTTTATTATTATATTTTTTTCTTGATTTAGTCGAC
This sequence comes from Syzygium jambos, assembly GCA_031216235.1. Taxonomy (NCBI): domain Eukaryota; kingdom Viridiplantae; phylum Streptophyta; class Magnoliopsida; order Myrtales; family Myrtaceae; genus Syzygium; species Syzygium jambos. Next base: position 2,221,703 of record CM062226.1, on the reverse strand, counting down.
AAGGCCACCGGTCACTGGCCGAGGGCCACAATGCCCTCGCCTCGCCGGACTTGTCCTCACTGTGGCCAGTAGGGGCTCGCGACGCCCTCGCCTAGGGGCTGGTAGAAGTCAACAGTCCTCGCCTAGTGGGCGGCAGCTCTACCGGCTCAATGAAGAAGAAAATAATAAAAAAATCAATAAAAAAATTTTAAAATTTTTTAAAAATAAAAAATTATCCACATCAGCACCAGACACGTAGGATGGCCAACGTCACTCCTGCCAAAATTAGCTGGAATGATTATATTGGTAATTCATTAAGGCTACGTTTGGTAGTCGAGATAAAATTCGGGATAGGTTAAAATTTATCATATCCTGTGTTTGGCGCCTACCCAAGATAGGATAAAGTCAGATATAGGAAGGATGTTACCCGGATAAAATTATCCCATTGGGTAGGTGGGATAAATGTGGATAAGATTTCTAATATTCACATAAAAGTTATTTTTCTCAAATAACAAACTTGTTAAACTAATAAAATTAAAATAATATATGAATATCAATAATATTTGAATTTTAATATAAAAATTCAAAATAACAAAAAATGACAACAATTTCGTTTTTATTTATTCTTATTTTTATTTATATATTCAAATTTCTTTCTTTCTTATGATATAAATTATATATATATTATTTATATTTACTACATATTTTAGGTATATTAGTATAGTTTACTATTTAATAAAATTTTATTAGAGAATGATGAAAGGGGAAAAAAGAAATAAAAAAGAAAAGAATTAAAAAAGAGAGGGAAAAATAATACAAAATGAGCAAATAAAAA
>CM062226.1:2192842-2220689 GCA_031216235.1 Syzygium jambos | reverse complement strand
AGAAGTAGGTAAGAGTGTGGTGAGAAATTTTCATCATGTCAGTTTGTGCAATTTTTAGGTTCATTTATACTGATATGATGTTCATAGCAAATAATAGACATGATAATATGTAAAAATATCTGGCTTTATTATTGCGATTCACCAAACAGTAAATAGGTTATAGCAAATCTCTTAGATTTCATATCCTATCCTATTCAATCATATCCTAGCTAGAAATCCAGACGACCAAACGTAGCCTAAAAGGTTTAAGATTAAATTGACAAATCGTCAAAATGTTTAAGATTAAATTGGCACATGAGAATTTAGAAACCTAGTGTTTTGCTAGAAAAAGGGATCCAGTTGAAAGGTTTAAGATTGAATTGGCCGTCGTACAATAGGTTTAGAACTTTTTGGACAATTCTCTCTCCTTTGCTTAAACTAAGGCTTCTTATTCCCCTGCAATGAACTTTGAACGTCTGCGAACACGAAATGAATTGAAGTTTCAGCCATTTTCTATGCTTCCAAATCTCAAAATGAAGCACCATGAACCTATAGTCCCCGGACCACCGTCCGTCAGCCACCCTAAAACACAGCACCATCGGGAAAACATCAAGCACATCGTCTTCGGCCATCCATATTAACCATTAAAATCCACCGTGACTTATACGGGGACTCGAAAGGAAACTGAGTGTAGAATACTAACATGATGGAAGCCTCGGTCACGAGTACAGCTAGAAATGAAGGTTGAGAACAATAATTCCAGCTCACATATTCATCGCTCACTGCCATGAAAAATCACCTGAACATAGCACAGAATAGAGAACAACAAAACGATGGCTAAGAAAATGCATTCGATCATTGAAATAACTTGAAAATGGATTGACGTGACTTAATCCAGGCCAATACATTTTTAGATGACAAAAAGAAAACGAAACTGATTTGCACTGAATTTTCATAAGCATTTCATCGAACAGGTTATTGCGATTAATAAGAAACAACTGAAAGCTATCTGAGTCAGCTAGTTGGAAAGAGAAAACAAATTCCCTCTCGTCAGCAATTTAGCATGAACATTATAGAACGCCCTTGGCTTGGCATCGCTCACCCGTTTCCCTCTCATGCCCATTACGTCGACTTCTTGCCTTGATCGTTCAAGAGAGCATGAAAATGTTAGAGAGTTGAGGCTGGGCTTTTTTATGGACTATGGCCTCAACAAATGGAGTGGGCCTCTATCTCATCGGTTTATGTTGAAAGCGAAAATTAAGTGTCAACAAATAAGGGTTTTCGCGCTGATTAGAGATCACTGCTCCTCAACCCGACATTACCTCTAAACTTGTCGCAACAGCTCACTTGGCCCATTTGCCCCTTGCTAGAGTCACCTAAGCTCAACTCTCCCCTCAATTTATCGATCATTCACTCACTTGGCCCATTGACCCTTTACTAGAGTCACCTAAGCAAAGCTTTCTCTCTCGATCTTTTGCTCCCTCACTCATTTGGCCATCATGGGTCGTAGAGAGATATTCAAAAGAGAGAGAAATGTTTTGGAGAAGATGCTCTATTGCTTCATATTGTGTTGAAAATGGTATGATACAAATAAGACCCGTATTTATATACAAGTCTCTCTAATTATAGTCGTACTTCTCTTAATCTAAAAGTAAAAATCCGATCTCCAATCAACCAACCACCCCAATTGGTTACACGAATTCTAGAATACAAGCATCTATTACCCATAATACCCATAACTGACATTTGAGTCTCCCTTGGTTGTGAATACTAGTATTTGAGCTCTTCTTGCGCCGGGGAGTGGGGAATCAATCTGGAAAGTGCGTTGGATGCTCATAAATCAAGTTGACTTTCCCATAAATTAGCATAAAAACACGTCTCTCATAAGATCTTTCTTCTCCTGCTCATCACGCTTTCTTGTAATGTGATGGTTGAGAATATATTTGGTTCTTGGATTTGACAAATTTTGGTTTCAGATATTGATATGAATGCATAATGAGTCAAATTTTCATGGCCATTTGGACTTCAGCCAAATTTTCGTGGCCATTTGGACTTCATTGGTAGACTCCAAAAGGGCAGTGCCAAACTTCATGCTTTTTTGCATTAGTTTTTCTTTGAATTGACTTTGTGGTGAGACACCAATTTGAGGGGGCTTTTGTCTTTATTACTCCGTCGCATTAATTTGACAAATTTTAATGCTAAAATGTACTTTTTAAAAGTCCTCGAATTAAATTTTATTTTCACCACAAGTTTTATAACTTCTTTTGTACATATCTTAATTTTTATGCAGTAAATAACTTGGGTGGGACTATTACCACACTTTTCTTTTTTTGCTAAATACACCTCTTTTTTATTACCAAAATGCCCCTTAATTTCTCAATAATTTACTTTTTTCTCTCACCTCAATCTCACAACACCAGTTGCAGAATCTCTTCTTTTCTTCCTGCCTAAGTCTTCACTCTTCGCAGTGAAGATTTCTTCTTGTCATAAATTCATCTTTTCCTGTTTCCCATTCATTTCATCAATTGTAAATTTTCTGAAGCAGCCTTATATTTACCATCTTTATTTCCCATTTTTATTTATTCTTAGCTGGAAATTTGAAAATGAAATATACTCATCATAATTCATGTGGTCTTAGCAAGGCCCCTAGAATAAGGTCCGCCCCAAGTTAGCCCATGCCTACCCGGAAATAGGTCTTTGCTTATCAAACAAAAAGAAGTACTTAGATCTAATATAGATACTAAATTAGTGATTTGAATTTATGTTGATCATATGGACATAAAAAGAGCTTGTTTTCTCCAATTCAACTACAAATTGGCTTGCACGATTTGGTGTTTCTTCCTTCACCTAATTTTTGTGTGGAAAAATAGAGTATGTGCTGCTAATAAATTGGAAAAACGAGAAGAAGAGAATAAAGAGGGATGAAACAGCTGGACAGAAAAATAGAGTAGAAATTGTTTAAGATCTTTTATACATGCTTTTATGATGAGTTGGAGGAGAAATAGTTGCCTCAAAAATTGGTCTGTGTACTTATAGTATTATATGTGAAGTTCAAGTATGTCATAAAGGTCTGAATTCCCAAAAAATGTCAAGTTTATCTATAGTTGCAATTATTGCATGAGTAACAATTGGCAATCGATTGTGGGGTGCGATCCGATCAGCACAGCCACCAAAAAACTATGCAGAGACAAAAGCAAGCTTATAGAATAGTTCGAGAGCATGATCTTCGTTCATAGCCTCATTTTCCTTGAATTTTTCAACATTGAATGTTCAATGACATCTTTTGTTCTCATTGTTAGGATGATCGTACTTCTCGGACAATGAAAACTCATTTTGTTTGTAATAGAAATATTATCAATTTGATTTCTACATCGGAGGATTCCACCTTTGGGCAATCTCTCTCTTGAGATCTCAAATTAATTTTTTCTGTGGAGATACCACTCTTTTCTAATTCATCTCATTCAAAGAATGGTTAAGAAATTCACATCCATCAAAGAGGTGACTGATTTTTTTTGTATACCACCTTTGCGAGAATGGTTTTACCAGCCCCAGGCAGACCGCACAATGCGACCATACGTCTCCCCATCATCTCGTCCTTCGACAACTTGTCCACTCTGATTATTTGCACCAAGTCTTCATATCACCTCTCGCAAAATCTCTGTCTATTCCAATTAAATCTTTAGTCAAATCTTGCTCATCCATACTCAAGAGTATTCAAAGACTGGAATTCACATTCTTTAGAAGTCCATGACACTTACAAAATGAAAAACGGAGTTTGCTTTTCTGTTTTTCTTTTTTCGATAGATATAGGGTGGGAATAAGCGCGAGTGGCCTCCTTTGGACGTCACCATAAAAGTCCCATACCAGCTACGGCACATTCGAATTTGATTTCGGGAGACCATATAGAGGGCACCATGACATTAATGCGGACTAGAAAATGAATAAAAAGTTATGGTGTATTTGTTTCACTGAAAATTTCATGACAAGGGAAAATATTTTCTAGGAAATCATTTTCATAGAAAATAGTTGAGTTTTCATTTATTTGGTGGTTTAAGAAAAGGCATTTTCCTTCTTGCTAGAAGGAGAAGTTGTTTTCCCCCATCTAAGCTTGTTATTTTTAGTCCATTTCCGTAGATCGATTAGTTTTCCGTCATCCCAACAATGAAAAGTCGGAAATAATTTTCTAGAAACAGTTTTTCTTCGTACAAACGAACCCTTAATTGGATCCCAGAAAGAGAGTGGTGGGCATCTTAATATAAAAGCCTATCCTCCTATCTTATCCTTCCGAAAGCTAAACAAGTAAAGTGAGACAAATCGAACCATCATTGAGAGAAAACATAACATTTTATGTTTGCAAGCTCCACTGCGTGTGTCACGGGTGGACACTTGAGATCGCGACCATGCAGAAAAAGAAGTGCATGGGAGAGAATCCTCTATTGCTTTTTATTGCGTTGAAAATGGGATGATGCTAAGGAGGGAGATGAACCTTATTTATACATATGCCCCTCTAATTATACCCTAAATCGCCACTTGATCTAACAATGGAAATTCAATTTACCTATCTACCAACTACTTTATTAATCACTAGAATTCACTAAAATACAAGTGTACATTACCCAAAATACCTTTGACAACATCCTAGAATACTCATGGAACCCCATATTTATAGAAGTTTCAAGACTCGCCTAGTCAACTTGGCCACATCCTAGGCCTATTGTGCCTTTAAAACCTCCGACATATGGTGTTCTCCCACACCCATTGAGTGACGCCCTCGGCGCTATCGACTTCGAGTCTTTCACTTGCGCGATCAAATCCTTCCCTTAGATTACTAGCTCATCAAAGGTTGGCAATTTTTCCATGTCCCATGTCGTCTAGTCTTTTGCTCCTTGACTATATGATTAATGGCTCTTGAACCCGAACTCGTCCTAGGTGCGATTCCCCCCTTCAACTCGGCCAACTCCATATTTGTGAGCTTAATGGGTCCACCCCTAGCTAGCTCATGCCAATCCGGTGATCAGTCTATGCATGTCCAACAAAAAGAAATACCTAAATCTAATCTCGACACAAAATTAGTGACTTAAATTTATGTTAATCATATGGCCATAAAAAGGAGCTTCTATTCTCGAATTCAACGATGAATTGGCTCAGACGGTCCAGTACTTCTTACATTCACCTAATAAATCCACAATACTAATCTTTCAATCGAATCCAAACGAAAGATATGAATTAAGAACCAGTAGGCATCGTTAGAACTTGTGCTTTTTATTGTTCAGTTTTTGTCCCTTGGGAGTTTTCATTTTTTTTTTCGTTTTGGGTTGGTAAAGTTTTTTCCAGGAGAGTTTTTTTTTTTTCCGTCTGTCTTCTAATCCTCCTCACTCTCTGACTTTTACTTTGACTATTGCAAAGCGAGGGAGTCGAATCCCACACATGTGATACTAGCGTCTTCAACTTCCAAATCCCTTTATCAGCAGGTATATCTGTTAAACAGGTGGATCGGGTGAGGTCGAGTTTGGATTGGGTCATAAATAGTCCGATCCAAATTGATCCATTAACTCATTTATGACCCATTTATTTATAAATATCCCGACCCATACCCAACCCGATCCATACCCAACTCATATCCAACCCGACTCATATTAGTAAAACACTTCTATATTTAACTAAATATAGGAAAACTTGTTTCTTATGACTCTTTTTAAAAATTATACTACTAAAACATTTCCATACAATACAAAGCTAGTGAATAATTTTTAAAATTTTTTTTAAAATTAAGATTCTATTTGTTTCATAAAAAATGCAACATTTTTATAAAATATTTTTCATGAAGTCATAATTTCCAATGTTTGGCTAAAACTTGAAAATGATTAGAAAATATTTTCCGACGTTTGGTATACAAAATATGATTTGATTTTACTTCATGCATGCATTTTAATAATTTTTATTTTTTTTAATCGAATTTTTCATTATTTTTTATTTTTTTTTGTTTCCTTTATTTTTGGCCAGTGGCCGGCCACAGCGACGGCCGGCGACCAACCATAGGCCATAGGCGAGGACGAGTTCGTCGATCAGGCGAGCCTCGAGCTTGCCCAATTCCAGTGAGCTATGCCTCGCCACAGGTCGGTGAGGCCTCGGGCTCGTCGACCTGTGGCAAGGCTCCGGCCTCCCCGATCTGGCGAGACTCGAGCTCACCGACCTCGCCTGAGGCCGGCAAGGCCGAGGCCTTGCTAGATCGGCAAGCTCAAGCTCACTCGAGGCCTCGCCGGCCTCCAATGAGGTCGTTCCTCCCCTGTGGCCGGTGGCCGGGCGTCGACCGGCTGGCCACCGGCTGAAAATAAAGAAAAAAGAAAGAAATGAATAAAAATAAAAATAATCTCAATTTAAAAAAATTAGAAAAAGGGGATGGGCTTAATGGGTGGATTGGAAATGGGTTCCACGCTCAACATATTAAGAGCCATTTATGATAGGCTTAAAACTTTAAGACTCATTTAAGATGTACTTTTCAAAATTATATTGACCCATTTATGAATAGAGTTTAAGACCCATTTAACAGGTCTATTAGCAGGGCCGCATGCCTTCCAGGAGAGTTGGTCTTCCTAACTAGTAACTTCTGTGTGAAGTTCCTTCCCCATTTACTTGAAAAAAGCCAAAAAAAAAAAAAAAGAAAGGAGGAGAAGAAAATCTTGGTCACAAAAGGAGTGACGTTTTCCTATTGGTAAGAAGAAGAAAAGAAGACCGGCAAGGCATCAAATGGAAAACGCTTTGCGGTACGAAGGCATCTCCCTTTACTCGATCAATCTCGTCCTCTCAGAATATATTTCGCTTTTCCTCCTTTTCCCCTCTGCATTCTCCTCCCGCTTTCTTCTTCCTTCCCCCCCCATCTATCTCCACCGCCACCATCTCTCTCCCTCATCTCCCCCCAGATTTTCTTGGTTCTCTGGTAAGTCCAAGAATCGCTTCGAGGGGGTTAGGGTTCTCGGCACTCCAGTTTGGGCCTCTGTGTGGGTGATTTAGCTCGTGGGTGTTAGTGGGTACTTGGGTTTTATCTGCCGTACTTGCTTGCTTGTTGTGGACATTTCTGGGTTGTGGTCTGTCTGCTTTTGTTGTCTCGATTTTGGGCGAATTTCGCTTGAAACCTTGGTCGGGTGCTTCAGTGATTTAAGCCATGCTTGTGAAGTTAGATTCTTGACTGATGGTTTAGTGTATCCGGAGTTGCGTGGCGCGATGCGGTGGCATTCGCAAAAGCTTGTGATTAGAATCTTGTGTGCTCTGGTTGTTGAATTGTGCCTCTTTTTGGCGGCAATCTGATTGAAGGGTTCTGAAAATTTTTGGGTTCCGGCAGGAGTTGAGGTGGGGGACTGTTATGATGCGGAAGGGCTCGAAGAACTATTGCAAATCGGCCTCCCACAGGCTGTTCAAGGACAAGGCGAAGAACCGAGTGGACGATCTCCAGGGGATGTTCAATGGATCTGCAATTTGCTACGAAGGAGAGCCGCAACGCCGATGTCGTGGTCCTTGAGGAGCAAGTCCATCAAATGCTTCGTGAATGGAACGCCGAGCTCAACGAGCCCTCTCCTGCATCGTCTTTGCAACAAGTTAGCTTCTCATCTGCATCGTCCTTTTTTACTTCATATGTCACCTTCCTGAACTTGTCCATTTAACTTTTCATGTTGAAAATTCTATTGATTGATGCATTTGTGTGGAGATTTCAAAATCAAAGTTAAAAGAATTTGGATTATTGTTAAGTTGCTTTTAACTTTCGTTTGAGGACATGCAGTCTAATTGAGAGAGAAAACAGTTTTGTGCATGATCCTGCCAAGGTTTGAGTCCTGGTAGGGGCCCTTTTTATTTCCTTTTGGTATAAAACCAGAGAGTCATCAAACCTGTATCTTTGGTGAACGACTAATTTTGCAAATGGAAGTGGGTTTTAAAACGGTGTCTTGATGGGCCGTCTGGTAAGTTGTGCTGAATAATTGTATTTTGATTGCTTACTGCAAGTCGTTGCCTTCATTTTTGAAGTTATGTTGAGAAGTTTTCTCCTTTATTTGATGGCTATAGGGCGGTAGTCTTGCCTCCTTCTCATCAGATACGTGTAGATTGCTGCAACTCTGTGAGGAAGAAGATGATGCGACTAGTGCATTAACTCCACCCAAGGCAGAGCCAAATGATCAAAACCTAAATGTTGGAGATGGCACATACTTGCCAGAGGTGCTTCCTCCTTAACTTGTTCTGCAGTAAGCTTTTATGTTGACAATATGCTCCATGTAAGTTGAAGTGTTATCCTACAATCAGTCTTTCAAACATAGTAAATTCTTTTCCACAATATGTTAGTCTTATGCTTGTGTCTGCTGAATTTACTGAGGTTCATGTGATCCAAGGTTCAAGATTTATGTACCTTAGCATCTAAGTGTGACAAGAGTATGTGTTAAGGATTACGATCGAGATTGAGAGGATGCTGAAGAATTATTTCACTTTAGTTTATTTTGGCCCTGCAACTTCTAATGTGACTTTCTGCTCATCTGCTGAATGCTTCCTTTTGTGGCTGAGTTTTCTGCCCGCAAGGATGTGTGGTTCACTTTGTGATTTTAATCATTTGTTGCATTGGTAAATTTACTGCTCCCTCTTTGCATAATTTATAAACAAGATCACTGAGGTTAGATTATCTAGATCTCTTGATCTCATTCAAAGCACTAGTACACCAAAAGCTGATTGACAATTTGAATGCATGAAGGGCTCTATTTGGTGTTATGCAAGAATATAAATGCAGAGTAGTTAGCCAAAAAAAGATTTGCACACGTCAGTCAAAAGAAACTTTATGTGATGTAAACCTCCCAAAGAGGGATGACGGATTATAGTCACTTGTTATATAATTGTTTTCTTAGAAGTCATTGTTTTTTCTGAAAGTTTGCACAGCACTTAATGGGAATAATGGGGGATAAAGGGAGTTCATGAGGCACTTCTTGCCTAAGCAGAACAGCTTGTTAAAACTTGCTCATAAGAAGTCCTTTACACAATTGAGCTCTCTCTCTCTCTCTCTCTCTCATGCACACATGTGCACATGTGAAACTTCTACTGATTTTCTGTCAAATATTACGCATGCGAGGGCACATTACCTAATTAAATAGCTCGAGTTCATTTGAAAACTGACCTTGCGTCTGGTGAGATTAAAGCGGTCCTTGTGTTTTATCAACAGAAATGGGATCCTGTAGCCATAGTACATATTTTGTAATCCTGAAAAAGATATAAACTTTGTTCTAGTTTCTAGATCTTAGGGGTCTTCCAATCCTAAGTGCCAGATTAGGATTTAAATTATTGCTCATGATTCTATGTCATGCTTTGTAGTACTTCTGTTTATATAATTATGCTAACTTGCTGAGGCTTGGGCATCATCTCAGACAGTGTCCATATATGACTAGTTAATATCATTGTGTTCTTATCTCCATGCCATGAAAATTCATGGTGGATTCTGATTGGAGATGACAGTGGTTCTTGATGCAGTCTATTGCTGATTGTCAGACTGAGTTTCATCATATGAAACGGCTTGGAGTTTGAAATGGTGTATTCATCTTTTTCAGGGATTTAATGGCAATGAGAGGCCACAGAAATGCTGCTTCCCATCTGCAGATCAGTGCAAAGACTCCCATCTTGGCATTGGTGCTGCAGCAATAGACAATGTAGATGGCATCAACAGCTTGGAACAGCTTCAGTTTGGATTGAATCAAGGGTTCAATCAAAGTTATTGTGATAACTACAAAAAAACATGGATTTTGCGACGGAAATTAGCGACGAATTTTTATTTCGTGGCAAATTCCAATTATTCGTCGCTAATTTGCGATGGAAAGAAAAATCCGTCGCAAATTTCCTCGCAAATTAGCCACGAAAATTTCCCGTCGCAAATTTCCGTGGCAAAATCCATGTTTTTTTGTAGTCGGATCTTGGTTTACTAGGGAGTATAGCTCTCCAGTTACCTGGGCCTTTGCAGCAGATAACAAAATGCAGAACCAAGAGAAAAGGTAAGAACAAAAATTACCATTAGATAGAAGATTCCCTTCAAAAGTCTGCTTGCTAGAATCAGGCCACAGTTCATGCTTAGAACCATCTACGGCTGTAAATGAGATAAAAGATTCTGTAGGGTGCAACAGGGTGAATAAGGCGTGTGCTCTCAAGCAGACCAACCTAAAGCAGAATATAAACAAATCATTATAGGGGATTATCGACAATCTGAAAGTCAGATAAGAAATGAAAATCATAAAATGCAGATCTCTGATGATATCTCCATTTGTTTTTCTGATTATATTTACTCACTATAAGAAATATGCAGGCTAAACTTTAACCACGTGTTCTTAATAGTGATGAGCAATGAGTTTTTCATAACAGTTTCTTAGCATTAACATAATTGCTCATTTCCTAAAGGCCTGTTATCAGAAGTCCTTTGTAGTTGTGTAACTTTCTCCATGATTATGTTTGAGCTGACCTTGAAATCCACCAGAACTAGTACCAACTTTCCTGGCTACAAGGCTAGAGTCAATTCGAAAGACCTTGGGTTGTCCTTTCTGATAGATATGAGTCATTAAAGAGTCCACCACCAATTTCACCTTCCATCATAAGAGATTCCTCCTCTCCAGCATGCTCAAGATTTCTCCTACAGGGAATGCAGATCTTACACAAAGTAAATCTACCGAAAGAAAATAAAATTCCTAAACAGAGTTTTCAAGGTTATGTTAACAGGGAATGGGAGCAATGGTTGTTCATACTAATTGTCTAGCTTTATAGATTAATGTTGATAAATAAATAATTCGGCAGATTATGAGTGGTCAAATTCTTCTACGTAAATGAAAGGTCGCGTTCTACGTTGGTCTAATTTGCAAACTGCTGGAATCACTAAAAAGCATCCTGGGGCCTTTTGGAAATACTGATCGAGACATGCACAAAGAGATTAAAATTATTTTGATTCACTTCCTATTGTACCACAGCCATGAAAGGATGTAGTCCGACTCATGTTGTGACAAAATGAACCACTGTACAAGTGTAAATATTATACAATTGTAAGGAGAGGGAGAGAGAGAATCAATAAAGACTTCACCTTTACTCAATGACTAAATAAAAGAGTATATAGATGGCTCTATTTATAAAGCATGAGAGACGCTAACAAAACCTTAATTTCCTTATTTATGACCACCTACTGACTACTAGCAAATAACCTAACATCACAAATATATTTCAACACTTCCCCTCAAGCTAGAGCATTAGCCTCGCATATGATAGGTGCAACTTTCGTCCAAAGTTTGTGACTTAAACATTGTGTAAATCAGACCTCAACTAGACAATGGATGTGGATATATCGAACCGGATTAAAGATAATGACAATTGTGCGGACATTACAGAACAAACTGAATATGATCCACGTTAACACCGGTTTTGATGAAAGCAATGAAGAAATAGACTGAGATAAAACAGAAAATTGAAACATCTCTTTCTCATATAATGAAGGTGAAACGTGTGAAAACTAGACTTGAATTGCAGCAAACTAAACTCCATCACCCCACAACGCTCGACTATGGCAGCTTGATGAAGGTATGCTGGTGTCCGGCCTTCACAGCCGCTTGGAAACTTGATGAGGACCTCACTCGTCAATGACGCTCTCAATTGAAGATGAGTCTCGCAACGGACAACATCCACAGAAAGCTGCTTGAGATTCCAAAGGACCACAATAGGGGAAATTGTTGAAGATGAGTTGCTACTGGATAAAGCCTTTTTTATCGACTTATCTTTTTTTATAATCGAGAGAGCTCTGTTAAAGAAACAAAAGCACATGAACCAGAGCAATTTTGTAAAGCTTGACCTACACACAAACCAGAAACAACAGAGGATAACAAAGGATACGAAGATGGCTACTGGAATGAAGGACTTGACGGAACCCTAGATTGGAGAACAGAGGGACTTGATTGAGACTTTCCACTAGCCATGAAGACAAGGACGAGGGACAAAGAACAGCTCAAGAAGGCGATGGCAAGCAATGTAGACTTGTAACGGTTGGGATGGACAGAAACTGACCGACGATGAGGCTATGAGCGACCATTGCTTGAGAAAAGTTTGCGATAATGGACTTGAGCTCGCCAGAGAAGACAAGATCAATGGTGACTGATGAATGAAATCTCACAGTTGTTTGCTGATTGATCTCTTCACACCCTTGGTACCGCAGTTACGGAGTCGCCGATTAGTTTTGTGTGAAAATATTTCAACCCACTCATATAAGTGTTTTGTGAAGAAGGACGCAAGCAACCCTTATAAATGACCAAAGTACCAAACGATCAATAATAAACCTCCTGCCTAATCTTGTGATGGTGGTTTTGCTAATGCTTTACAAAGAAAGAACTTTCTTCCACTAGCTCAGTCTCAGTTTTCTTAAATTTAATGGTTTGACTGTGATTGTACACATGGAAGAGAATACTGAGGTAGGTCACGGTAGATAAGGCTCTCGGAGTGCACAATGCAAATTTGGCAGAGAAGATCCTCAGACAAAGAGGTGGAAAGCAAGGCACTCTTCCGTTCTGCCAGCCTCACCATTTATTTTATATGACGCCAAATGTACGGCTATGATGAAGTAATCAAAAGTTGAAGCATGACATCACTTGTGCTAAGAACGTGGAAAGCCGGAAGTTAACGTATTGTATCCGACTATATTCAATGTAAAACATTTAGCACTTGACCCCGAATCAGCAACAACTCATTCTTTAACTCGACCCCCCCTCGCTTTCCAGTACAATCGTGGAGGATACATTACAAAATTGCTTAATTTCTATTTCCATATAACTCTAAAAACATGAAACACAAAAATGAATAGCTAAAGGCTGGAAAACATACATTATGATAGTGTGAGTGATTGTGGAGACCTCCAAGTTCATCATCTCCCCTATGAACATTGCTCTCGGGCATGATCTTTGTCACAGACAGAAAGAGAAGTTGTAAGCCATAGTCCAACAAGAGAAAATGACAGAAACTAAAAGTACTAGTTACCTTAAAGACAGATGGTTCATTCATATCGTTCCATATACCATCGACTCCATTAGAAACGAAATCCTGAACTAACTGAGCCCAACAGTGATGGACTTTTGACCGAGTAAAGTCAGGGAATACACAAGGACCGGGCCACACCTCCCCTTACAAGTAAACGGTTACTCAGCATTTACATACATACATGCAGACTTACTTTCAGCTAAATCCAAATGACTCAGCATGTCAACATTTGTATGGTTTGAAGGATTTTAGGGGTTACTTAAATTTCAAATGCTACAAAAAAGCAAAAGACAAACAGGAAAAAGCAAAACCAGGTAGACAACGACAAAAATTAGCCAAAACCACAGTGAAAGACAGCAAGGTACAAACAAATGGAGTTCCATCTGCTGCGTTGATCAAGACATCCCTTTTGCACCACTGTCGTAGACAAAATAACCCTCTTCACGTTTTATACCAGGATCAAGCATCCATATGGCTTTGAATCCGCCTTGGTGTAGACTATCTACCAAAGATTTTGGATTAGAGAAGCGGTCCTGAGAATCTATCCCCCGTTTTAGTTTCTGTGCTGAAAATAGCACTCTTTAATACTAGAGAGGTGTCCACTGCTTACTAAGCATTGAACCTAAGTCCTTTTACTAGTAGACAAGTTAGTGAGGCAAGAAGTCCCAGACATGAATGTGCTTTGGAGGTATCGGACATAAAGTGACTACCAATCTCAAAGGACTCAGTGGATTAAATGTATGGAAGCGATGGACAAAACTGTGATGCATGGCATTTCTGCATCAAGCATTGTATCTTAGGTTTGAAATAGAATATTTCAAAGAACACTGATCACTGCAGTGCCTCCAAAGTGTATTAACCGACGACATATTCCACTCGACCGACCTCACTTCCAGAATGAATAACACCATCTTCCTCAAGATCATTCCTAGATGAAATAGATTTTCATTCAAATTTGACAATATTCTCACATCTGGACTTAAATGCATACTGGGGGGAAAACTATGTGGAGGGAAATGACATAGATTTGATAGACTGAAGTAGCCTTGGTCTTTCTCTTGTTTCCCACTTCTCACCAAGGATATTCTCGTGGTTATAATTATATGTATCAGCGCGCGACAACCTTTCATCTTTTATCTCTGCCTCTAGAGAAACTTTTTTTTTGAGTCCAAAAGGAAGTAACTGAATTTCTCTTCCATTCCCTTCCCTTATAGTTACCCAAATAATAGAATCATTGCAGGTGGATTTTCTTTATTCCCCTTTCAATATCTTCCATCCAAGATAAGAGTTAGAGTAAATCACAAATACTTATAAGTGAGTTTTTTTTGGTCAAAACTTATAAGTGAGTTGACAAGGAAGAAAAAGTGGGAACTAAAAGTACAATCTAACCGTGTCAATATAAATTTATTTCGACTGTACTTAATAAAAGACATTCATTTCATGTTGACTAGGACGTTTGTGGTTCTTGGTTCTGTTTGGTGTATACTTTATACAAAAAACAACCAATTTATTTTCACCAAAATCAATCTAATAAGGTTAAAAGTCAACCCAAACCGTGAAGTTAGTTCGTCATTTATGAGTTGCGGCTCTAAAGCAATAACATATAAGAAGCTAAGGAGTAACTTAGTACTTTAATGGTTAACATCAAGCAAGAAAATGATGTCCTTAGAGGGAAAATGAAAACTGCAGAGACATTGCACGACCATCAGCTACAACATTTTTCATTAGGTGCAAGAGGGATCATAGCCTTATTGTTGACAACAAAATTATTGCCTTAACATATACTATCGATTTGGTTAGGTTTATCAAGTTAACACAATTAAGGGAACCCAAACAAATAAGTCTAACAGAAAATTTCTCTACAACCCAAGACCAAATTATCAAATCAGCCTTTTCAGATAAAAGTCATCAATTTCTAAAACTGTTACCACCACTACGGCTCATCAACCATGCCAAAGAACTACATAAACCCGAAGCAACAAACTTATCGAATTGCCCATCTAGGAATGATTTGCCAGGCACGAAGCACCAAGACAAACTAATTGATTGCTCGATTGATTCAATCCAGAGACACTAACTGATTGCACCGAAATCCCCAGCAAAGAGCAAAAACGATGAGCAATTCATCATTGTCCGACTAAGTAAGCAGCTCCTCTCGACTCAACTCAAGATGAGATGTACCATTCGTCTACCTTTTGGCGCAAATAAATAGTATCACAACCAAGAGACCGTAATCTAAAATTTGCAATGTTATGAAACTTTACATTTTTTTTTTGGTCCATATATTTGTATGTTGACAATCATAAGGCTAGGTACAAGCTGTCGTAAGTCAACCTGCACCGTCTTCATAAGTCACCCTGACCAAAAAGACCTGCACCATCTTCAGAAATCCACACTCTCTACTTCCACCATGCACAACATTTTGGAAACCGTCGTCACCGATCTTGATCCACTTTCAAAGGGAACAGCCATACAGCTCTTTCCCAAACAACTAAAAATCAAAATCATTTAAAGCAAAATGCTTACAAAGAGGTTTTGGAGTATCATCTGAATAAGTTTCTGTTACGAGGTTGAGATCCAACAAGTCAAGCATGCAGTTTGTTGTTACTGCCGTTACAGCTCACTGTATCCCCTCGCTGTTCTCCCTCCCTCCGTCGCCCACACCCCCAAGCCTCTCGATTCGCCCTGATCAACCAAAATCCAACCCTCTAATTTGCTCGCGTCTCCGGCGAATTCGACGCCTCATCGTCGCGAATTCGCAGGTCCGATCCCGAATCCGGCGCTCCTTCTTGCGGCCTCCGGCGATCGCCGCACGCGTCCTAGGGGTTTTCCCGACTCCAAACCCCGATCGATTCGGCGGCGGCGCTGCTTCCGACGATGGACGGCAACAATATTCCCCTCCCCCCTTCTCGCATTGTTCTCGCCTCTCGCCGGTGGTTGAAGTCGAGTGGGTCGAGCAGCGCGGCTAAGGATCGGTTGTTGGCTCACCTCAGTCGGGTGCTTGTTGTTTCGATGCCGGATTAAGTGTCTGGCTCGTTGCGTTAGGACTAAGACTCCGTTTCATTCACATTTGATATCTCGAGTCCAAAGGGACAAAAGCGGAGTGGGCTGTTTCATGTCTCAGAATGAGATCATGATGACTGTCTTCCCCATGTTCCAACAGCATATCGAGCCCCATCTTGTTCATGCACATGTAAGTGAATCTGGGATTATAAGGCCGAAATGTTTAATTTTGAGTGGATTTTTCCTAATTTGCTCCATCATTTAGATAATTTGCCTTGGAGAAATATCAACTGTTACATGCTCCTTTGTTCTAATTGTCTTCTTTGAGGGTTAACTTTGGTCCTGCATTGCGGCTCAATATTCGGAATGACTTTGACCCGGTACTTTCTCCTGAGAGTTCACCGTTTCTTTTGAAGAGCAACAAACAAGTAATAGCACTACAATGGCTCTGTTGCATTGGTTCAAAACCTAGAGGTCTGTATACTTGTTATCTTTACAATGGTTGCTTATCTTAATACAATCTAGAGCTTTTTTTAGCCATAAGATGCTAATGATTTAGTGGTACTATGGTGACACATTTTTAGTTAATGATTGTTCTAGGATACTCATAATATGTATACTGACAACCAAATACTCGAAATTGATAGTTTCGTGAATTTTCTCCTTGATTTGCTTTAGCTAATATCTTGGTGATTCTTTGATAGTTTGAGGGTATGTTAAACCGAGTATCAATGAGACTGAATTTTGTGTCACAAGGATAGGATTGTTGCCAATGACATGCTTGGACAAGGGTGCTGGAAGTGGAGCAGTTAAAAGCTCGCATGGAGTCACTGCACACACGTGCGCGTGTGCAGAGAGAGAGAGAGAGAGAGACTTTTGATAAGTGTAGAAGAAGAGAGGAAGGTGTTTATTGTTGATAGTGATGGGACATCATTGAGTGTGTTATGGGAACTTTGGAGTCTGCATGAGGGTTCATACTCTTCTTCACTTGCAAAGTTTTAGCTTTTAACCGTGCAGGGCTTACTTGTATACTTACCAAATCCTTGGAGTTTTTCTCCATGTACTTTCATCGATGTAAGTGCAATATTCCTGCAGAACAATCCTTGTAGATTTCCTGCACTAGATCACCCTTACCGCTCCCGGATTCTTCATCTCATGCTCACTAATGCCTGAATAAATATGAGACACATCCTTTCCTAGATTTAAATGGTTGCCAATGTAGAGAGCATCAAATGAATAGAGATCTTTGGACCATCAGCTAAAGTACACAAAGCTATCATACTCTCTCCTAGTGTAGCCTAGACCGCTTATGAGCATTGAAGCGTGTGTACCATTGCGTAAGAGATGTTTCATTCCATATAACAAGTTTTTTCAGCGTGCGTGTATTATATTCCTTGCATGAAATTGCCCAGGCTGATGCATGTAAATATGCTCCTCTAGCTTTCGATGTGGCCAAGCAATTTTTCTGTCAAGCCGCTCTTACTCCGATTACTGTAATTTAACAATCTCAGAAGCACATGTTGAAAGCTATTTTACATAATTGGAGAGAACATATCGTTGAAATGAATTCCTTCTCACTAAGTGTAGCTACTAGCTACTAACCATGCTTTATAGTCGGATGCCTCTATACTGTGGATACCTTCCTTTTTTTTCTTGTAGACCCACTTGCAGCTTACAATCTTTTGACTGTCTATGGTCTCACTGGCCTTATGGCTGATTCCTACAAAAGAATTTCAACATTTTCATTTATGGTTATTGTTCTCTATGCGGAATCAGGGCTTGAGATAGCCTCATCTCATGGCAATAGGATGGATCCTTAGGCTCGACATCCACGTCATGGCTAAAGATATGCAACAACATCTGGAACCCATCGCTTTGCGAACTCATAATCTACCTTATCTTTTTCCTAGTATTCGAGTGTCATTATCCCAAACTCATCGATTGCTTTTTTTGAGCTGGGTGATCCCTCATATATGTGCATGCTACAGCTAGAGCTTAGTGAAGCCCCCGTGGCATGTGGACTCTAAATCCAGGTTGCCAATCTTAAGTTGTTTCCCCTTTTTTCTCTTTTTATGAGGTTTTGACTTTACCATGAAGAGTTAAATTCATAATGTGAAACTGGGAGTACATGTTCTCAAAGTTGTGATTGTGAGCTGTTCTTGTGATCTCCTCGATTGTTCTAGTGGTGATTTATTTCTATTCTCCCTGTGGATATTGGTTGTTGACTGAGTTGTGTGAATGTCCTATGCATTATTTTACCATTTCTGCTTGCTGTGTCTAATGATTTAGACTTTATTAATAGGATCTGACAAATGGAAAAGATACTTTGGTACCTGTGTTCGATTTTCAGCACAAAAGATGTGTCGGTTCACAGACAATTAAGAGTGCTTCCTCTGGTGTGGTATGCTTCTATAACTCAGGGGTTGACATGTTGCTTGGCACTGTTGCAGTGGGTTCATTTGTTCTTCAATTTATTGTTTTAGGTGATTGTCGATGGTACTTATGCTCTACATGCGAGGTTGCGGTCTTTGCTAGATATTCGGGTTGCTGTTGTAATTTCTTTTTCAAAAATTGCACGACTCATTTGATTCGTTCTTAAAGATAATTGTATGATCAGATTCGTCTCTTCTCTGGATCAGGTTGGTGGTGTCCATTTTAGCCTCCTTTCAAAGGTCCAATAGGATATTGGAGACTCTCGTTCACTGGATTCTCTCATTGACAGCATCTTTCCATTGTTTAGGAGACACATTGAGCCAGATTTACACCATGCACAGGTTGGTCTTTCATGTTTGCCATTTTTAAGCTTGCTGTCCTTGCTTATTTTTTGGACTTCTATGCAGATTAGAATCAACAATAGCTTTGTTTCATCATTCAGGGATGCAATCTACAAGATAAAATGCAGAAGCGATGTTCGTGTTGTGCAATTTTCAAATTTAAATCTGGGAGAAATCATTACCTTCACTAGGATAAGACTTTGACCTCATTCATGTTTACGTGCTTACTTTGTCTTTTTGTTTGAGTGTGTATTTTGGTCATATATTTCTTGCCATCTATTACAGTGGATCTCTAATGAGTGCTAGTTCTGCTCTAGCTTCTTCTCCCTGTACATTTTTTTAATTTGTGTACCCCACTACTCTGTCCCCCCCTCCCTGCTTCCCCTCCCCACCCCAACAGTAAAATTCATATAGCAAAAAGTTATCCTGTGTAAACCATGAAATGCAGGTATAAAAGAGTGAGGATAGTTAAAAATCATGATGGAACCTGTCCTATGTTAGTCATCTCAGGGTACAAAAGTTCTGAGATGGTTACTGTTTTGGTGAACCTTTCTATGCGTGACCATACGAAGGGGCCTATTACTGATATGTCCGACAGTGATTTTTTTTGAATTCAGGAATTGCAATATTAAAGTAATACTCTGAAAAGACTAATTGAGTTTAGTGGGACTGATGCAGAGTTATGATCCAATGCTTATATGTAAACCCCATTGGGACTTGTGAGTACTTTTTTTTGTTTAACTAACAAAAAGAGGCAGTAATCTACTTCCTTGTTGTTCTTGACACATTTTATTGTTCGATACTTTAGTTGTTCTTGGGATTCTTTAAAATTTGTTTCATGGTGTATAATCAACAAACTTTTTCGTCAATAGTGCCTTCTTCACAAGTAATTACTGTTGCTTGTGATATGTATTTACATCATGATTACTTAAAATGCTGTGTTAAGAGTATGTCATACTGAAAGTCATGATCCGTGGTAGTTTTTCAAGAAGTTATAAACAAAACATGCTATTGTGAACGCCATCCCCTGTTTGAATAAATTTTTCCTATGTGTTTTGTGGTGGGAACTTTGAATTAATAGTGCAACATAATGTTACAGTCTCCAGATTCCTTTCCTGCCCAGGTTCTCCAAGGAAATGAAGCTCAAACAGATAAGTAAGTATATCTGCAAGCTGCTACTCTTTTGTAACGAGTGAACTTGGTTGTGGGGGGTGACATCCTCTTTTGCTTTTAGCTTTATTGAGATGTACCTGAGACCTCCATCAGCCAGTGAAGAAGCACGAATAAACGATTGGATTAAGGTGCGTCAATTTTGTATTAGGTACTATCTTTCCCTGGTTGACCAGAGGATTGTGGACAAGCATTTCATTATCCAACCCAAAGCAGAGTTTGAGGTAAGAAACATCTCATATTTCATTACACTAAATAGTCGTCCTTTGAGTTGACTTGATGATTTACTATGCTGATGTCTTGTCCTCTAAATCAGTTTTGTAAGGTTTCCATTTCACTCCTATGAACCTTGACATGTAGCTAGATATAGCATGGGAGACAGATTTCTTCTGCAATTTGAGAATTGGCATATGTAAGAATCAACTTACGCACATATATTTGATAGTAGCCATGAGAGTAACGTGTCCATAGAATATTTCCAAACAACTGTATCAAGGAATTATGAAGATGGAAACTTTTGGTGGTACTCTGATTAATAGTCATAGTTGCTTCATTTTTTAAGTTGTCAATTTGTATGGCTACAAATAATTATGTTTGCTCAATGCTGCATGTTAGATAATTGTCTGATCTCAACTGATAGTATCATTTCATGGCTTTGACTAACTTTGTCTGAGCAGACTTGCCTTTTGCAATTTGGCAATTCAATAAAATTATTGACTTTGGCTGATTTTTTATCCTTGAGTTGTGTTACTACTAAAATTCTGATGAATTGGGTGGCTATTCAGGTCTGTCTCTCTTTGATCTTATATTGAAACAGGTTGGACGGATGACACTAGGTGGATTGCTGGCTCTGGGTTGCACAGTTGTGGTCAGTTACGAGAGGGCGTCTACTTTTGTTAGTATGGGCAATCTCTCAACGGCTTTTGAATCCATTGATAGTCTTAGCGAGACATTCATGGTGCTGAGGGGTACAAATAGGAAAGTATGAATTTCTCATAAGATACTTTAGCTTTATATTATTTTTTATGCGAGATGTGTGTTTCAACTAGCATTTCCAGCAGGCTTTGGAGTACTTCCTCTTTGGGGCGTGTCTATTTTTAAAGTCAAGTAATAATCTTGCATGCGACCTATTTGAAGAAGGTTGCTTGTGTTAGTACCCCAATAATCCCCATGGTGGATCCCATGGACATCAATTACTGCCTAAAAACAATCAAATTGTTTTGGACTCGCAAGAATAAAGAAATAAGAAGTTACCTACAATGGTGTTAATCGAATAAGTTAATAAATCATTTTCCATGTAGTCCTTCGTCAAACTGCTTGAAGTTCCTGCTACCATTGGGCTCTACGTTCTCTCTCTGTTGAGCTTCTTTAGCTCTGTATCGTGTGCTCAAGATGCAGCTTCTGTTCTGATGTCTCTGTAAATTTGTGCTATTTGAGTGTCTGTGCTGCTCTAATTTGCTAGTTTGGACTTTGTATGCTTAACTGTTGTTGAATTTCCCATTCAGTTGAGGAATCTGTACATAATATTGGAGTTTATTTTGGTCACTTGTTGTGCCTTAGGCTGTTGGCGCAGAAGCATTGCGGTTGGGTATAACAGGACCATGGATCACCAAGTCACATTTGGAAATGATTCTTGAGAGGAAAGGTTGGAATATATCTCGATGTCCTGATTGTTCATCTATTTACTTTCTAGCAGCGACAATTGCAGCTGATCCTTTTCACCAACTTTTTGTTAATCTGATTACAGGTGTCCCGCGCCTTAATACACCACCACCATTGTCAAGTGTACCTGTGACTAGAAATCAAGAAAGAACTGTTGTCGCCCCGAAGCCAATTCGCGTTACCCCAAATCTTGTGACATGGCTTGAGGATCTGTCACAACCATGGACTCGATCCCCTACAAAATCCAAAATGGAACCCCATGTTGCAACTTGGCACTTCATTTCGTCATATCTCCTTCCAATGCTGATAATTTTGCCACGAATTTTTTTTTTATAAAAAAATAGATTTTTTTTTGTTTTTTCGGGGCAAATTTAGCGACGAATACAATTCGTGGTAAATTAGCCACGAATTTTTTTTAATAATTTTTTTTTTGTTTTTTAGGGACAAATTAGCGATAAATTTTGCGACGAATACAGTTCGTGGAAAATTGGTCACGAATTTTGCCATGAATATTTTTATAAAAAAATAGAATTTTTTTTTTGTTTTTTCGGGGAAAATTAGCTATGAATACAATTCGTGGCAAATTAGTCACGAATTTTGCCACAAATTTTCTTTTATAAAAAAAATATTTTTTATTTTTTCATGGCAAGTTAGCGATGAATTTTGCGACGAATACAATTCGTGGCAAATTAGCCACAAATTTTGCCACGTATTTTTTGTATAAAAGAAATAGAATTTGTTTTGTTGTTTGTTGGGTAAATTAGCGACGAATACAATTCGTGGCAAATTAGTCACGAATTTTGCCACAAATATTTTTTTATAAAAAAGAATATTATATTTTTTTTTGTTTTTTTGGGGCAAATTAGCGACAAATTTTGCGATGAATATAATTCGTGGCAAATTAGTTACGAATTTTGCCACGAATATTTTTTTGTTTTTAAGGGGCAAATTAGCA
This sequence comes from Syzygium jambos, assembly GCA_031216235.1. Lineage (NCBI taxonomy): Eukaryota > Viridiplantae > Streptophyta > Magnoliopsida > Myrtales > Myrtaceae > Syzygium > Syzygium jambos. The sequence continues at coordinate 2,198,132 of CM062226.1, read as the reverse complement.
ACGAATTTTGCGATGAATACAGTTCGTGGCAAATTGGTCACGAATTTTGTCACGAATAATTAGCGACGAATTTTGTAACGAAAACAATTCGTGGCAAATTAGTGACGAATTTTGCCATGAATAATTAGCGACGAATTTTGTTACGAATATTTTTTCGTCGCAATTTAGCAATGAAAATTGAAATTTTTCGTCGCTAAATTTTGTGACGCCATATTAGCGATGAAATTTTTTTCGTTGCAAATTCATTTAGTGACAAATTTTTCCAAATTTTTCGTGGGAAAATTCGTGGCTAAAATCTTATTTTTTTGGTAGTGGCAGTGGAGAAGCATTCCTCTTACCATGGCGGGTAACCGCTGCCACGGTCTCTAGCATCATCGCTCGCCAGCCATATCTTCTCTGTTCACGAGAAATAAATGTCCATGCCAAAAACTCTAGGAATGAATCGCACTCTAATGCCCTTACAAATCAAAGATACGAATTCAACATAAAAAAACAAGTCCAGCCCCGACGATGGACAGTGGCCGGAAAGAAGACAATCTCCCCCTAATTGCCAATCAGATGCATGAACTCGTATTGTGAATGCATATATACAATGTCAAAAATAAAAACAAATACTTTGATATTTAATAAAGAAAAGTCCAACATCAACTTCACATGATTTTATAAACATTTGAGGTGTTCCGTTAAAATAAAGATTAATTCTTAAAAGCTAGAAGCAAATATAAAACCCCTAAAAAATAAAAGACAAGAAAAGAAAAGGCCGAGTTCACAATTAGCCATTCAAACGCCACTCTAAAACTTTGTCCAAGAAATCTCTATCCATTTCAAAGAGCAATGAGAAAATACCGAGTGGGTCTGACGTTTCACTAAGGCCAAAAAACCGCTCAATTAATTGGCCTACCACCCTTTCGACCAGAGAACAATTGGCCTACCACCTGTCCAAGTCTGAGGTCTATTGGCCTACGTGGCGTGTCAGACCGACCAAATATTTTCTTGATAATTCCTTTTTTTGTTTTTTTGGTCTCCACAGGTACAACCGTACAAGTCCACATAAAACATTGACTAGTCCATGCTCAATGGAACATCGAGATCATGCAATCATGCGTTCTAAGCCAAGATGTTCTAAAAGATGTCGACATGCCTAGGCCTGGTGTGTAGGATCAGCCTATATGACAACTTTCCGATCCCTCACGGCTTTACAATTTTTGATGGAGAACTACGAGTCCACCCCCACCCCCTACAAAAAAAACTAAGATTTTGCCACGAAAATTTACGACGACTTTTGCCACGAAAATTAAATTTATCGAAAATTAGCAATGAAAAATTTTTCGTCGCTAATTTCCGAAGAATTTTGGCACAGAAAGTTATTCGTGGGAAATTTCCCACGAATTTTGCCACGAAAATAGTATATAGTGCAATAATTGCACGGAAACTTGAAATTTGTGGCAAAATTTGTGACAAATTTCTCATGAATTTTGCCACGAAAATTGTACATTGTACAACATTTGCGCCGAGACTTGACTTTTGCGGCAAAATTCATGGCAAATTTGCCACGAAAATAGAAACACACAAAAAAAAGGGGCAAAAATTCGTGGTAAAATTTCCACGAATTTTGCCAGAAAATTTTTCTGGATGTTGATCTTGCTTGTGGGTATAGCTTTCATCATTTTGAATATTAGAGGGAAACTTGCCTGGCCAAGAATTATTATATCCGAGCCATTTAAATATCATATTATATGGTCGAAAAAATCAATAAAATTATATAATAAAGGGCAAAAAAAAAAAGAGCGAACTGAAACGTGTTTCCCGAAATACACACAAAAACAAAATCCACGGGCCGAAAAAGAAAATGCGGCTGCTTCTCTTCAGTCCTCTCTTCCTTCTTCTTGTTCTTCTTCACTCGATGTCGCTCGCGACGAAAAACGGGTGAAGTGCGGCGGAAGATAACGACATAGTCCTCTACTTCTCGCCTCGCGCCGAGAGCTCGACATTTTCCTCCCTTCCCCCTGGCTGCTCCAGGAGCTTCGAGGCGCGCCGGCTCGGCCCGGCCCGGCCGCTGAGGATGCGGGCGTCCCGGCGAGCCTCGCCGTGCCGCCTCCGCCGCTGGATCCTCCTTCGATTAACTCCCCCTGGGCGGAGCTCGTGGTGCCGCTTCTCGCCGTTGCCGCCGTTGCCGTCGCGGCTGCTGCTGCTCGGCGCGCGATCTCGCCCGCTGGTGGAATCCTCGCAGATCTGGCGCCGTCGGTGATGTCGGTGCTCCAGCGGTTCTTCGCCGGAGGTAATAGAGATTTGCTCCGATTTCTTAGTTTCGCCTGTTGCTTTGATTCTGACGAGACTGTAGTCTCCTCGAGTGGCTTGATTCGATGCTGAATGTTTCGGGTCATTGGGAGTTGGCGCTCGGGAGAGGCAATGGACCGTGTTGGTTTTGCAATGCCTGGCATTTGATTTTGCTCTGGTTCTTCAGAGGAACGAGAGCGGAAGCAGGCTGGCAAGTCACTAGTTTCAGTAGGAAGATAAACTTCGCAACATTTTCAATCGTGTACGTGTTTTCTACCCCGAATCCTTCGGGATCGGGGGCCTGTTAGAAAGCTTTAGTTGGCGACACGATTTAGATTAATAGGTAACTTGTGTTTGTGCGGGAGTTCGAGTTGAACTAACCCAAATTTCTGAATTTCCCGTTTATGCGAGACCTCTAATCTGCGTGCACCAGGAGTTTCAAGGAGCGACTCCAGGTAAAAGATCCGTTCCCACCACACTTGTTTTTGCATACCTCTTTTCCTTTTAATTGAGAGTTTGGTCCTTGAGCAATCTCGATTCATCGCATGCTCAATTTCGTCACGAGTGCGCATAAATAGACAAATCCGACTCTTGACATCATCCCGCTTCTGTCGACATGGAGTGGAAGTGTAGTTGACAGAAGCATTCACTTGTTGCATGGTAAGTTGCTGACTAAAAACGATTAGAAGGTGATGCCGTTTCAACTGGTTCCAGTGGCCTTGGTCAGAGCATTTATTGAAAATAATCCCATAAGTTGGGTAAGCTCTAGCATTTACTTATACCCATTTTGAGCTCTCAAGTATTGACTCAATGAGCTTGTGATCTTTGATCACTAACCTAAGACGCCTTTACAACTTGCTATGCTTACTCTGTAGGACTTGAAAAGCCTTATGGTTTCCAGTAGATCCAAGACAAGTTTCATTTGTTGTTGGTGTCCTCCGCTGGCTATATTGGACAAACAACATTCTGTTGAACACTGAGCTCAATGGTCGACCATTCAGGTGTTGAATCAATATTTAATAAATGCCTTCAAAAATGCCTAATGAATGAGAGACATGTGGGTGTAGTTTCACTTTGTCAGTCACTTGTTGGCAAATACTATCGGACACATTCCAGAGTCAGGTTATCTATAATTTGTTCCAGAAAAAGAAAAGAGTTAACACGATCGTGTAGCGAATTAGCCGCAGGTTATTTCCATGATTATTGCGCTGGATTTTGTTAAATTTGACTTCTCTTGGTTCTCAAATTGCAGGAAGAAGGATTGATGTCCGACGGTTGTTGCTGAAACTGATCATCATCTCCTGTCATGTTATTTTCATCATCTCTGCTGATTCAAACTACAATTCTGTTCGAGAATCACCAATATCTCCGAGGGCCACCGTGAGCACTCCTGCTATTCCTGATCTTTCCCCTCCAAAGAAGTTACCACACGGACAATGGCGGAGACATATCTCTCCTCGGGCTGCACCTGCACTTGTTTTGTCGCCAGATCAGTCACCTCATTATGACCCCTTGATAACTTCTGGTCACCCCCCAACAAGTTCACGCTTGTCCAAGTCATCAATGAAGAGGAGCAGCTTGGTGCCTCCAAGTGCCAGCCTGGCTGATGTTGCCCCAACTCAATCCAGTCCTGCTACAGTTCCAGCCACATTGGCTGAGCCACCGCTGTCGCGTAATGTCTCAAGTACGTTGCATCCTCGATGCATTTTCCTATCGCTATCTAGTAATTGTCTCTCTCAAAGGTGGGTTTGATAAATGATAACTATTGGAAAGATTCTAGAGTAGTCGTTGATTGTTTTATTACAATATGGCATCGAAGTGATGTTGGGGTAAACAAAATAAATTGGCAACCGGTCCTCTTTGCCTTCTCTTCTTCTATTCAGACTTTTATCATTGTGAGCTAATTGACATTATCATGTTCATTCACCCCTGCTTTTGACAGACTGTTGCCAACCCAACATGGTGCTAAAACGGGGCAGCGAAGGTCGCCATTGTGTTTATCCCATAAAGCTTGACCTTCTGCTGCTAAATGTATCTCAAAATCCTGATGGGAATGTTTTTCTCCAAGAATTTGCTTCTCAGCTGGGCTTGCAAGTTTCTCAAATACAGTTGATAAATTTTTATATGCTCAGCTTTACAAGATTAAATATATCAATGGATATTACTCCGCAAACGGGATTGAGTTTCTCAGCTAGTGATGTATATGCAATCAACTCTTCCCTCTCTTTACATCGGGTTCGTCTAAGCCCTGCCCTGGTGGGTGATTACGAACTTTTGAACATCACTTGGTTCAAGGCACCTCCATCTTCTGAAGGTAAGCCCCGCCCAAGGCATCTGTTTCTCATGTTTGTATCAACTCCGTGTACCTTCTAGATATCAAAGAGTTGAAAATGCTCCAATTCCCTGTTTGAATAATCATGGAAGCTTTCTGAAGTTTGATTGCCATTGTATGGTCTAGGCTTACAACAGTGATTATGTAAAAGGAAAATCTAAAGAAGTGATTTGAGTGTATCCGGGTTCTTTGGAAACCGTTAAGAAGTTCAAAGAACATTCTTTGGCAAAATAACCTTTTAATTGCCACGAATTTAGCCACGACTTTTGTTTTCATCGTAAATTACCAACGAAAATTGAAATTTTTTGTCGCAAAAATTCGCGATGCGACGAATTTTTTTCGTCCCTAATTTCGTGGGAAATTCGTTGTGCCGCGAATTTTGCCAAGAATAATTAGCGACGAATTTAGCCACGATTTTTACAACGAATAATTAGCGACGAATTTTGCCACGATTTTTGCAATGAACTTTGCCTCGAATTTAGCCACGAATTGGTTTTTGTTGCAAATTACCAACGAAAATTCAAATTTGCAAAAAAAAAAATTGCCACGAATTTTTTTGTTCGTCACTAATTTCGTGGGAAATTCATTTTGCCACGAATGTTGCCACTATTTTCACAACGAATAATTAGCGACGAATTTTACAACGAATTTAGCTACAAATTTATCTACGAATTTTACAAA
>CM062226.1:2171431-2192642 GCA_031216235.1 Syzygium jambos | reverse complement strand
AAAGGGGGTCTAACGAATTTTCTTTTATAAAAAAAAATATTTTTTTTGTTTTTTCAGGGCAAATTAGTGACGAATACAATTCGTGGCAAATTAGCCACAAATTTTGCCACGTATTTTTTTTATAAAAGAAATAGAATTTTTTTTGTTGTTTTTTGGGTAAATTAGCGACGAATACAATTCGTGGCAAATTAGTCACGAATTTTGCCACGAATATTTTTTTTATAAAAGAATATTCTATTTTTTTTTTCGGGGTAAATTAGCAACAAATTTTGCGATGAATATAATTCGTGGCAAATTAGTTACGAATTTTGCCATGAATATTTTTTTGTTTTTTAGGGGCAAATTAGCAACGAATTTTGCGATGAATACAGTTCGTGGCAAATTAGCCATGAATTTTGTCACGAATAATTAGTGACGAAGAGAAATGTTTAACTTTAACTTACCAAAGATGAGAACATTTTAAGTTTGGAAAGTGTTTGAGATTTAAGAAATTGCCATTTGAAGGGTTCTATATTTAGGGCGCATGATAACTATTCTGTTTTTATGTTTTTCTATTTTTCTATTCCCGAGAAAAAGTTTGGAACGAAAATCCATTTGGTAACGCAATTTCATTTTTCTATTTCTAGAATAAATTTTGATTTCAGAAATAGGTTTGCAACAGAAATAAGAAGTAAATTTTTTCTACTTTTCTATTTTTGGAATTTTTTTCTTGAACGACAACTACCGAAACTCGTTAATTATCTAATCGAGAAAAATTTTGTAATTTTTAATGGGATATATATTTTTACCGTAACGTGTGCACACTGCGTTATATATTTAATTTGGATCTTTATTCGTGATTAATTTGGCCGCTCTTAACCTTTTTTAAGAAAATGGTTCTATTTCGGGTTTTCATTAGAAAATTTTTCCTTATTAACAAGTGTGTTGGAGTGCTCCCTAATAATACCCTTTTTTTGGGGGTCGTACCACTTAAAGTTGGACATCCTTTGATTCATTACCTATCCTCCATTCCAACCATTGTCGACGAAAATTTGAGTGGAAAATTTTACTTATAAATTTTCAAAATAGTAGCCTAGGGAATATTGTCCAGTCTGCCACTAATCTTTTCAAAATACCAATTAGTAGCCTAGGGAATTTTGTCCAGTCTGCCAGTACATGCAACTCGGGCAAAATTCCAAATTCTGTCGTAAAGCCATCTTTTTTTTGGGACACAAAGTAATATTGCGGGTAAATAGACTTGCAAAGGCTATACGTTTCCCATTAACCAAACACAAGTCATGTACAAACCATGCACGAAACATTAAATCAAGCAATGATTGATAAACGACAAATGATGACCGAGTAATCCAATTCAATGCATGGTTAAAGATAATAACATAGAATGAAAGCGCGCATGCCTATGTTGCCTGATCGAGCAATCCCAGTTTGAAGACATCCCCTCGTGGAAGAGGGATTAGGTTAAAATTCGGTGGACTCTTGATCTTGGAACGAGAGACTGACCAAGATAAGAATAATCCTTATCTTGACCGAATTTTTTAATCAATCTCGACTTAATCTCCTAACCCAAGTTAATTTGAACCAATTTGATTTAAATTACCGTAATCTAATCATAACTTGTGGCTTTCATGATGCGGGGGAGGAGCACGTGAGCAGTGGAGGATCATACACGTGGCGGCAGCTGAAGCCCTGGGCAAGGACGGTGAAAGGGGAAGCCGTTGGATTTGGATATTCTTCCCGGATAAACTCGCGAATGGCAGTTCTCCTTGCCACATTGTTGAATTGAACATGAGGGAAGCAAAAAAACTAGAAGATTTCTCATGAGCACTTGAAGAATGTGAGCCAATTCATCCCGTCGATTGGATCACACGAGTCTCATGTGATAGCCGCATTATCGAGCTACCACGACCAACTAGGCTCGCATGATCTGAGAGCATGCAAGAAACGATCGAAAACTTGTCGAAATTATAGTCACTCGATATTGTTTGGCATAAGATAGGTGAACTCGGATTACATGTACCAGATACATTTAGATACATGTCCACAACGTAGGAGGTGATTATGGGCCATTTGAGCTTGACTAATCCAAAGGATGAAATAGGCTAGTCTAAACAAGTCATTCCCTCTTTTAATCCGGCTTCACTTGCTAGTTATGCTTGGCCATGCCCAATCAATTTTATATCAAGATTGAATCTTTTCGCCTAATTAAAAGGAAGGGTTTAAGATCCAACACTACGTCTGGCCAATCGGGACTCGTGCATTGATTAGATATAGTCGATGCACATGATGATAGCTCAGGCGATTGAAATGATAGTCGTCTTATTAACTTGGCTACTTTTGAATTACAAGATTTGATCCATAATCAATGTTGGACAGTTGTGAATGCCTTTAGTATAATTCGTTGGTAAAAAATTAAGATTTAAATTGCTTATGAATTTGCTTTATAATAGAGTAAAGATAGCGACCAAAAAAAAAGTACAGTAAAGATAATTCTTGACCAAAAAAAAAGAACAAAGATAATGCAAAGCTTGTTTACATACTTTCTTCTCTTAAAAGCGGACACGATCACACATTATTTTTTCCTAAAAAATCTCGATGAGGCAATGCTAAAGATACTGACATTTCTATACTAAATTTGGTTTAGTACGTTATATAGCGTGTGTGAGTAGTTGATTAAGATAATGGGCCTATTTAAGCCCCGATAGATGTCTGCCACATAATTTAACAAGTATATTCGATAGATAAGCCTTAGCATGTCAAAGCGTCAAGGCAAAGACGGGCCACGGGAAATTGAGTGATGTTTTACATGAGTTGGAGGCCCACATGGCGAAAATGAAGATCGTCAGGGGATGTCCAAGGGTTGGTCGAGGAAATGTCCGAGAGCATCAATGGGCTTGAGTCAACCTGATGTTTGTCTTGGTTAAGGATGACAGTTCTATTTTAGCTTTCTCAGCAGCCTCAGTCAACCTTTGAAGGGCTTGCTTGTCCTTCAAAAGATCTATACCTTCATCTCTCTTGAAGTCTGCGGCTATCCAATCCACAATTCTCTGCATGATTAAAGTACGCAAATATTCAGAACTAATATAATTTACAAAAAGGAAGTTGTGGAAGGGGACCAGTGACAGTCAAAAAATAGCAAGAAAGCTCATCCATACCTTGTCAAAGTCATCGCCACCCAAATGTGTGTCTCCAGATGTTGAAAGCACTTCGAAGACTCCATCTCCAACCTCAAGAACTACATGGCAAGTGGAATCACAAAGTTCATATGAAATCACTCATGCAAATGACAGCAAACAACAATCAAAGCAGTTTCACCCAGCTGCTGGAATGAATAAAGACATTCCTGATGCTATAACACTATCAGTGTACCTGAGACATCAAAAGTTCCACGGCCAAGGTCAAACACCAGAATGGTTTCATTGCTTTTCTTTTCAAACCCATACGCCAGCGATGCAGCAGTAGGTTCATTAATAATGCGGAGCACTTCTAAGCCAGCAATACGTCCAGCATCCTTTGTTGCAGTCCTTTGTGAGTCATTGAAGTAAGCAGGAACAGTGACCACTGCTTTAGTTACTTTGTCATTCAGGAACTTTTAAGCATCATCCACAAGCTTTCTCAGCACCTACATCCATTGTGTTATGAAAATACAAATCAGTGTCCAGACCGTATACTCAAGCCAACTATCTTTTTTTTGGTAAAGAATACTCAAGCCAACTATCAATCAGCACATTAAGCAAGAAAGAAACCAGTTTCCAGTATCACAACAATCAAACCATGTCAACACAATAAACATAGATCATGAGTTGAGTCATGCATCAAACTTTGAAGTTTGAGTGTATAACCTTCATTCATGACCTTCGCAATACATTATACTTAGCAGTTAAGATCACACAAGCCCATTGACAAAACAAAGAATAATTTGGCATCCAGGAACTCATTAATCTACCCTGTAGTCTTAAGCAAACGACTCTCCATTTTAAAGACCTGAACAAGCTAATCACCGTGCAATTTGTCCTGCGGTCCAATCCGTGAAAAAAGAGACCCACACCAGCTAAGCACACAACTCCAACTGACCTAATTTAAAATGTTCTAAACTCTGTTTTAACTGAGAATTTATTCCATGAACCAGCAATCAAGTTCAGTATCCCCTGACCCACAATCGAGAAGAACATACAAGCTTTGAGTTTGGCCCCACAGAAAATGCAACTGTCCTGTTTCCGTAGTCTTCAACTATCCTCTAAACGCAAATTGAATTACCATACACTGCAGCAACAAAACCACAAGCCCTCAATCTTTCTTCACACAATTCTTATATCTCAGAGGAGTTTTATCAGGCCGGCCATGACTAACCAACGACTAGGGTGTTGAAATGACACGAATTTATTGAGAACTACTCGACGAACCTGAACCTGAACCTAAATATGATGGCAGGACACTAATTATTAACAGCCAGATCAACAACATATCCTCCAATTTGCAGCTATTCAAAAAAACAAAAGAACTAATAAAAAGACTACAATGGACTATGCCTGAGCAGAAATCTCCTCAGCAGCGAACTGCTTACCAATAGCAGGGCACTCGAACTTGACATTCCCATTCTCATCCCTTACCACCTTATACGAAACCTGCTTGGCCTCCTCATCCACCTCGGACATCTTCCTCCCGATGAACCTCTTCACCGAGAAGAAGGTGTTCTCCGGGTTCACCACGGCCTGCCGCTTCGCTATCTGCCCAACGAGCCGGTCACCGCTCTTCGTGTACGCGACGACGGAGGGCGTGGTCCTCTGCCCCTCGGCGTTGGTCACGATGGTGGGCTTCCCTCCCTCCATCGCCGCCACCGCGGAGTTCGTCGTCCCCAAATCGATTCCCACCACTTTCTCGCTCACCACTCTCACCGCTCCCACGCTGCTCCTCCTCCTAGTATTCGGACCTCCGGCGCTGAGCTTCAAGAACGAGAGCTTTCTTGAACCGAGCGCCTCTCCAAAAAACAACGAACTTGATCGGCGATTCGGTCTCTTGGGGGTTCTTGAAGACGACCCAGTTCGAGCTAGACACAGACTGTGGATTTGAGCCGCGCAGGACGCCATTTCTGCGGTTGACCACGCAACCCAAAACGGCAAGACCTCAAACAAAGCAACCAAAAATGATGTTTTTCTCTGTTCTTTCTCCTCTCTCCTTTGAATTTGCAGGGAACAAACGGGCACTGATCCAATTCAATAAGAGACTTCTTTTTCTTGGGCAGGGGTTTGAATTTGCAGTTTCGAGTTCGGCGTGAGCAGCTACGAGGACGAAAGGGAGAGCGTGATATAGAGAGAAGTGTCGGAACGTGGGAGAATTCGAGAACGATCTGGGTCGACCGGGGCGTGATGGGCACTGTTGGAAAGGTCGAGGTGCTTCTGAAATTTGGCTGATTTCTATTGTCTCCCCAAAATTTTCTTCAATTTATCGGTGCATAGAATTTGCCATTGTTTTCCAAAGAGCATATGAGCAATGCCATTCGACCTAAAAAAAAATAATGAGCAATGCCTAGTATAGTCTAATCTTTTTTTTTTTTCGTTTTTGCTTAGCAAAAGAAAATGCCGAGCAAATTTAGTAAATATTTCGTTTTAAGAATGAATTGATCGAAGTTTTTGAGCACTTAAAGATTAACCCCATGATATACGGTAATCTCCATGTGACTAACTCACTAGGTTATTATTCGGGTAGATGCTCCAAAACTTTAAGAGAACTATTACTATCCGTCTTTAATATAACTTGAAGATACAAGCATAGAGACCCAACTATCTTAAGGTTCATGAAACACATAATATGTAAGTCCTAAAAATTGATTAAGTCTCACCTTTGAACTCGTGTCTACCTTAACATGTAGTTTGCATGCACTTGGTGCAGTTCGAACAGATGATTTATGCTAGAAATATCTTGACATCTCATCAAACCGCGCCAGCATTTTTGTTATGATTACTCTGTGCCAAAAATTTGACAATAAAACAATCTTCTCGAAAGTGGCCTCAATGGGATTGATTGAATGGTCAATTATTTTATTTAGTTGGGACTTATACCAATATTTTCCGCTCAATTGACTCTTGGATGTCGTGTATCTTACCTTATTGTGGATGTCTCGTTCAATGCATGTGAATAGGATGGTTCGCATTAATCAAATGAAAAGTTCGACGCTCCAAATTTGGAAAAAAATACAAACTTTAGAAAGTACATTAGACGAAATAAACGAAGAATATAAGTCTATTGTCATCTGATTAAGGACAAGACCAAGGTCGTTTGTCTTCTTCACATTAGTAAATTACCCGACAAAAGAGAACTTGTTGTATCATATAATAGACATAATTAGCGCATGCCAAACTTATCCAATAGTCATGTTATATAATTCAATAGTGTACGAACTATATTTTGGTAGCTACAGTTCACAATACACATTTCCATCTTCTCTCTTTCTGTAAATCCAAGTTGCTCAATCGAAAGAATTCACGGAGCGTATTAAGATCATGATCGGGAGGTGGGCCCCACAGGTGGCAATAATGCGGCATCGAGCCATGGGCGTGTTCCTAATTCACTACGGGTGGAACTCGACATTATGTTGACATGGCTGATGGGCGCGGAGCAATTCGTGAACGCTAAGATGCCGATGGACGAATCGGGCGTGGTAATCAGAGTAGGCGAGGGAGTTGGAGAAGATACCGGAGGCAGCGGAGTTGGCCCGGGCTTCGGCCGAGTCATTGAGCGGCGATCTGCCTTAAAAGGTCCGAGCCAAGGAGATGAGCGGTGCGGCTTGGAACGCAATCAAAGGAAGGGGGAGCTCGGATAAAGATTTTGAGTGACTTCGTGAGGCACGTAGACGAGCAAAGGAGAAGCAAAATCCGTACTCATCATCTTCACGTTCCATGTAGTTATGTACCGAAGCCACGAACAGCGTCTTAGGAACCGCAAGTGACTCGGACCCCACAAAATATAAGATGTTTTATATGAATTGCTCAAGACTAATCAAGTTCTTACGAATTCGCTTTAATAAGTACACTGAAGATCCTAAAACTTATAACGAAAATACAATTAAGTTCTAAAACTTACAAAAAGAGAAATTAAATCTTAAAACTTGACAAATTGATACAATCGAGCGCTTCTATTAACTCCATTTATCTTTGCTGACGAAAAATGCTGACCTAACTTATTTATTTTATTTTCTCTTTGCTACGCAATGATGTCACGGCTAAAAATATGAAGCATAAGGCTAAACCAATGTTGTTTTGGTCCAAATTTGATTTTTTTAGTCCTAATTTTATATAAATTAAATTTAAAATTTGCAAAATTTAGAAAAAAAAAGGCGAGAAAGCCCCTTGCCTTGTTTTTCCCTTTTTTTATTTAAAAGTTTGCTTACTTTTTAATATAATTTCAATAAAAATTAAATTTGAATCAAAACGATGTCGTTTTAGTCATGTGATCGCCATGTAGGATAAAGAGAAAATAATATAAAAAAGCTACGTCAGTATTTTCCGTTGATAAAGCTGAACAAAATTAATAAATAGACTCGATCGTACTAATCTAACGAGTTTTAAGACTTAATTATATATTTTTATAACTTTTTATAATTTAATTACATTTTGGCAAGAAATTTTAGCGCTTCGGATGCTATTATCCTTGTCATATTTTTGCCAACTCGTGACCTCGTAAAATTAGCGAGAAAGCCTAAGGAAAAATCGAAGGGAAAAAGATAATGCTGGTTTCTCAAATCCTCCTTGTTCAAATCCTCTCTCGGTTTCTCAAATCGAAGAGAAGGGAAGTGTTTAGACAGACATGGGAAACTTGTACGCTATATTCATCAGCTGGTGCATTCTAATATGAGCACTTGGGAAGCCTATTTTCCCACTTTTTACACGTTCTTCCAATTTGTTGCTGGTACTTTGTTTTGCCAAACTGTGTACTGGTCTTAAACTCTAGGATAGGTAAATTATATTCTCCATTTCATCTTCACGGTTTTGAACTGGTTAGTTCCTACGTTAATTAATCTTCCAATTTAATGTTGCTTTCTTAGCACATAAGGAATAATAGCTGAATATTGAAGTCGTCAACAACGTCTATCAAAGACTTAAGTCTCAAAACAATCAATTATCCGCGTAATCCCACCTCGCCATGAGATCATGCCCTTTTATGTCATGCTTGTTTTTGCTATTAATTGCAATTGTAATCCATTTGGGTGTTTGAAAAGGACGTAATCTAACACTTACAAAGCAAATCAGCTAAAGATATAACATTTAACGTTGCTTTCTGAGCAACTTATGGTCTGAATACGGAAGACGTCGACAACGTCTATCAAAGACTTGGTCTCAAAACAATCAATTGTCCGCGTACTCCCACCTCGCCATGTGATCATTCCCTTTTATGTCATGCTCGTTTTTGCTATTAATTGCAATTATAATCCATTGGGGTGTTTGAAAAGGACTTAATCTACCACTTATAAAGTAAATCAGCTGAAGATATTACATTCAACGTTGCTTTCTTAGCAACTTACGGTATGATAGCTGAATATGGAAGTCCTAGACAACGTCTATCAAAGACTTCGTCTCAAAACAAACAATTATCCACGTACTCCCTCCCCACAATTTGATCGTATCGTTTTATGTCGTGCTTGATTTTGTTGTCAATCGCAATCATATTCCATTTGGGTGTTTGAAAAGGAGTTAATCTTACACGTATAGAACAAATCAGCTAAAGGGGGTTGAGTGCTAGTCTCTCCTACGCTCAAAAGTGTATTACAGAAATAGAATGTTGAGTTGGTGCGAAGCCATTGAGTCTAATGAGCATTACAACCTGTAATGTTCTTTCTTTTAATTTCTTAATGAAACTCATATGGACAATATTCCCTAGGGAATATTTATTTATTATTAAATAAATAAATTTCGGAATTAAATATTATTATTTTATTATTAAAAATAATTAAAATCAATAAATCAATATGTTAATTTTGAAAATTAATATATTAATATTTCGAATGATTTTTAATACCGAATTGTGATCGTTTATGTTTGGATGGTGATTCCGAAGTTGGATTTCACCATATAAATTAGCGGATTTAGCTAAATGATTGGATTGATTATTTTAGGAATTTATTATTATTTTATTATTAAATAAATAAATTCCGATTTAAATATTAATATTTCATTATTTAAAATAATGGATTTCCGAAATTAAATATTAATATTTTCGGATAATTTCTAACGTCAAGCTGTGATTTTATGATTGAATTGTGATGCTTATGCTATGTTTTGCCATGAAAATTTATTGTATAGCTAAACGATTTTTAAATAACTATTTTCAAAAAAGGATTTCGAGTTCACGAAAGTGGATTATTTTATCGCCATGCTTACAAAATGAATTTAATGCTTGAGGATGAAAATTATGCTTTGCAATAAGGTTCACAACATCGATTGACCGTTTGCATGTATGACCACTTGGTATTATTGTGTGGCATTGATGTGAGCTGATGGTGAAGTAGATTGATCCCCCAGCCTGATATCAGCTGTTGTGGTAATGCCCGAAGTGGGCTTGTAAGAATGTTCCTAAGAGTTAATCAAGTGAAAATCAAAATGGTGTTGTTGTTTGACTATTGCGATTTGTTTTCCTAGCTATCCCTATTTGTTGTTGTTGTCCGGGGATTGTTGCTAATGTTTCCGCATGCATAATTAAAAGATAAAATGAAGGGTCGGCGATGAGTCATGGGACGTTGCATCATAACGACCGACGAGGGGTGTCGCGCGCTCGCGGGTTTCGTGGTGTGACATTGCAATTCCACAATTGTGATCCTCATAATTTCTTATTTCCCTTATTGATCTCACTAATCGATTCGACATTCGCCTAATCAAGATTGGTGAAATATATTATCTCGCGGTCATGGGTCAAATATTGATAGATATAAGACGGGCTTTCTCATCAAGTTGTTTTTTTTTTTTGGTAAGGATTTTCTCATCAAATTGTTTTTTTGGGTAAAGTAACTTTCTCATCAAATTGTTTAGTTGCTCACAAATGAAAAAAGTCATTACGTAAGTTGCTACGAAAAAAAAAATTACATGGCTACATGGCAATTATTAATTTAGATTTTCTTAAAAGATTGTAAAATTTTGATATTGAACAAAGTGGACAAGACTCTTCTTTTAACGAGTTTTAGTACGGACCAAGCTACCTCTTTTTTTATTTATAAAAAAGAGAGGAAAATAATATTTTTGGTATTACAAAGAATATTAATTGTGAATTTGTGATGAATCAACATGGTTCAAATAATTACATTGCTATGCGTCGGAAGTGAATAATGTTTAGCCAGGCGAAATCGTTGTTACATGCCATTTTATTTGAATGTAATTTAAATTTTTTGAGGTGCCGAAAAAATCAAAAAATAAAAAATTTCAAAACTTCACAAAATGACTTAAGAATACTTGTGGCCACCTACTCTGAGCTCCAAAAATTTAAATTTCGCTCAAAGTGGGTGGCCACAGGTATACTAAGCCATTTTATTTTAATTTTTTGATTTTTTTGGGCACCTCAAAAAATTTAAATTTCACTCAAAATGGGTGGCCACAAGTGTTCTAAGTCATTTTGTGAAGTTTTGAAATTTTTTATTTTTTGACTTTTTCGGGCACCTCAAAAAATTTAAATTACATTCAAAGTGAGTGCCCACATGTATTCTAAGTCATCCTGTGAAGTTTTGAAATTTTTTATTTTTTGATTTTTTTGGGCACCTCAAAAAATTAAAATTGCACTCAAAGTGGGTGACCACGTGTATTCTAAATCATTCTGTGAAATTTTGAAAATTTTTATTTTTTGATTTTTTTGGGCGCTTCAATAAATTTAAATTTCACTCAAAGTGGGTGGCCACGGGTATTTTAAGCCATTCTGTAAAGTTTTGAAAATTTTGAATTTTTGATTTTTTTTGAAAAAATTCTCCAAATTTCCTATTTTCCCGAAATCTGAATTTTTTATTTTCTAGAAATTTTTATGAATTTTTCTGGAATTTTTCAATTTTTATGGATTTTCTAAAAAAAATTGAGATTTTTAGGACTATTCTGGATTTTCTAATTTTTTTACGAAATTTTTTGTAATTACAAACGAAAATTGAAATTTTTTGTCTCAAAAATTTGCGACGACGAATTAACGACGAATTACCGACGAATTTTTGTTCGCCGCTAATTTCGTTAGAAATTTGTCAAGGCAAACACCCCAGCAAGCACTTCTTTTAAGCGCTCCCTTTCCGTGCTGGCTCTTTTTCTAATGCACAGGTGGGTGGGGACCATCACGCGTCTTCACGTGCTTTTTTATAACTAAAGACAGAAACAACAGAAAGCGCCAATTGCTTTTTGTTTCTGCTCTTCTTCAGTTCGAAGTCAATGTCATTCCCAAAGTGGCAAAAAGGTGCTGCTGCTGCTGCTCCCAACCGCTGTTGTTTAATTAAAAAAAAACAAAAATGCTAATGAAGAGAAAACTGTCCCCCTCCCCAGAACGTACCTCCTCCCCCTCCTCCTCCTCCTTCGCTATCGGATTTTTTCCGCTGTTGTTTATTGTATTTTCTTTAGTGTATTCTACCTTCATTATAACGTGCGCACAATGCATTATATATTTAATTCTGGCCCTGATTCGATATTAATTTAGCCACCCGAAACTTTTATCTTTTAGAAAAAAGAATTTCGCTCCAGTTCTTCATTTGAATTTTTTGTTCCTTATTAATAAGTGTGCCGGAGGGCACTCTGACAATGTCGTTGTTTTAAGGCCGTACCAATTAAAGTAGGACACCACCTAATACATTCCCTATCCTCCATTCGAACCATTATTGATGAAAATTTGAGTGGAAAATTGTGCATTTCTTTATAAAAAGGAAAAAACCAGAAAGAAAGGCACCCTAGTAAAAACCGACTATTCAAAAGTAGGGTTATTTGATTTTTTTTTTTTTAACTTTAGATACGTGTAATTATGCTGAATTATGTCTAATAACCTTCAATCCTTTATATTGGCCAATAAAGAAATAAAAGGGACCCAATATTTCAAACCTATCCATGCCACTTTCTCCGCTTCGGTAGAAATCAATGGTAGTTTGAGGTCGGACCGGTACGATTGAGGCTCTTGTTGTGCCTTATCAATTGCGTTCGACGAAACTTATTTGAGCATGTTAGCTTGTATTGCCCCTGTTCCCGCTAAAATGACTTGATAATTAAAAAAAATGCAAAAAAAAAAAGAAAAATCTAATGCCGCCAAAAATTTAATGTCTATTACGATACAAATACCTAAAACTCTTGGATTGCAAAAATCTTAAACTATACCCACAGCAAAGCAAATATCCATTTTTTTTAAGGAAAATGTCATAAATTTATTGTATGGATATCAATTCAGTTATTAAAATTTCAACTTTGCCGGTTTAATACTAGATCTTTGCGCAGGATTCCTAACGTTTCTTTTCGGCCAATTTTTGCCGGAAATCGCCGACGCCGCAGTTCAATCATCGCCGGCCATCCCGTGTGGCGCAATGCAACGTCGGCGATTCTTTGCGAAAATTGGCGGGAAGGACAGCGTTGGCATCTCGCATAAAGTTCTAGCATTAAATCGGCAAAATCGAAAAAGTGTAAAACCAAACCGGCATTCGGACAAGAATTGCGGAATCGGAAAACTGACGCGAGAAACGAAAGCGTGCCGAGCCGAGCCGAGCCGAGCCGAGCCCACTGGGCCTTGCGCCCGAGAAAGGCCGGCCATCAAGACCCAATAAAGTTTAATCGGTTAGTTAATTAGTATACGGACCGAAGGTAAAATGACAAATTTGAGAGGTTAAATTTGAAGAGAATTTTAAAAAAGATAAGCAAATTAGTGGGATGTGTTTTTTTGGGGGTAATGATTGTCCCCACACCCCCCCCTTCTCTCTCTCTTCTCCTGTCCGTACGCAACCAGTCGCGCGACAAGACTAAAGTCAGGTCAACTTTCGACGATAGAAACCGACCAAAAAACAAAAGACCGGATCAAATCGTTACAGCTCCACGCTCGTGTCATCGTCATGTTTCCATTGTTTTTCCCACGCTCGATCAAGAGCAAATTCTAGTCTGCATTTTGGATGAAATATGAAATATACCCGGAAATCGGGATTAAAATTAGTTTAGGGACCAAATCCGTCGCGTAATAAAGTACGAGAAACGAAATTGAACGTGTCAACAGTATAGGGACCGTTTTTGTAACTTCTCCTCGTTGCATGTCAGAGCAGCGTGCTCATCTCCGGCACTCGTTAGCGATTTACGTTAGAGATCGATGTAGGGACCAATTCTGTCGCGATGTAAAATACGAAGACCGGAACTAAATATAGGCGAACGTGGATCTTTTTTAAAATTCCGACGATTTAAATCTGGCTTGGGCATCTTACCTTTTTTTTTTGTGCCTCTTCTAATTATGTATGCTCTCTCTTTTAGCAGTCAGGTGGCATCCAAGCCAATTGCCGTGCACCCTTTCCACTGACGTATGTCTTTTACTTGCTCTCTTAAAGTAAATAATCTTTAAATAATCCCTAAATAGGAGGAATAATTTTTTGGCAGATATATAAGATTGACATGTGTTTTCATAAGGGATGATAGCACAAATAGTCTCTGAGTTTTGATCAAATGTATAATATCATCCATGAATTTTTAATTAATTCAATTTGGTTCATGAACTTTGACCTAATATTGCAATATTATCCTTAGACTCTTACTTTGCTCAATTTAGTCCATGCTATACGAAAATGTTTATAAATTCAAGAACAACATCAAACATTTGACCAAAGTTCAAGGTTCACATCGGTTCAAGTACAACACTGCACATCGGACCAAGGTTCAGGGATCCTATTGAACAAAATTAAAAGTTTGGAAACGACATAGCACATTGGGTTAAAATTTAGGGACCACATCGAACAAATTAAAAGTTTAGGGATGACATTCAAGAGCTATACATGTCATTTTCCCTTTCTAGACTAACAAATTGGTTGCACGTTCCTTTGTTTCTTACTTAGATAATTCAATAAAGTCTAATTATAATTTTGAAAAAATGACACATATAGTCCATGAACTTTGGTTCAATGTGCAATGTGGTCCCTGAACTTTTAATTCATTTAATATAGTCCCTGAACTTTAACCCTGTGTAATGTGGTACCGGAACTTTTAATTTATCCAATGTCATCCTAATTTAGTCTACGAACTATATGAAAATGTTTAATGTAGTCATTCCATTAATTCAAGTTCAGGAACCATATTGAACATTTCATACAGTTCAGGTACTACATTGAACATGTACTAATAATTTAAGAACAATATTGAACAAATTAAAAATTCAGAGACCACATTGAACATTATGCTAAAGTTTAGGGATTACATTGAACAAATTAAAAGTTCAAGGACTAAATTGCACATTATATTAAATTTCAGAGATCATTTGTGTCATTATCCCTATAATTTTTGGTCTTCTCATTTCTTCGTGACCAAACAAACTCTTAATTATTCTGGCCATTAGCTAACCCAAAAGAAGGTCCCCCACACCCCGAAAAAAGCAAGCTCGACACGTGTCAATGCGATCTCGCGCCACGTGGCAATCCTCCCCGACGCTCAATAAAATCTCCGCCCTTTTTTGGCTCAAACGCGTCATGGCGGTGGGGAAAGCATAGTGCCATAGACTTCTTTAGCAACAATCCCAACAGACCCAAAAAAAAAGAGAAAAACAACAATCCCATCGCCATCAGCCAATCCCCCGCTCTACTTTTTGGGATTTAAATTTTTGCGTAAAAAAAGGGGTCCCGGCCAGCCGGTCCCACCCGCGCCACGTGGACCACGTGGCGTCTCGTGAGTGGTCGGGGACCACGCCTACGTGGAGCGCCGGGACCACCTAATATTTTCTCCTCTCTTCTCCACGATCTCTCTCTTCGCTCTTCGCGCTCTATGCTCTCTCTCCCTCCAACTCACGTGACGACTCTGCTCTCTCTCCCTCCCCACTCACGACTGAGCTCTCGTCCGACGAACCACGCCACCGCGTCCGGCTTGTCCGTTGCGTCCGCCGTCGCCAAATCGCCGCTCATCTCTTCTTCTCCATCTCTCTCTCTCTCTAAAGCCTTCTTTGACGACGTTCTAGCCTCTCTCTCTCTCTCTCTTCCCCTCCCGGCTCACGCGACAACGCTCTGCTCTCTACCACGCCGCCGCCTCCACCTTGAAAGGTACAGATTTTCCGATGAACTCCAAAATGTGTCTACTTTTGCAGTTGAATATAAATTTGGGGGTGTATTTTTTTTCTTTACAGTGACGAATCTGCTCTCTCATCCGACGAACCACGCCACTGCCGCCTCGTCCATTGCCTCCGCCATCGCCTCCATTTAATATTTCCAAATTTCCGTTCATCTCTCCCTCAAATTTTCTGCCCAGCTTGGTTTTCGTTTCTTTACTTGGAAATCAAAGAAGAGAGCTCGCAAGGTACATATTTTTTTAATTTACTCCAAAATGTGTGTAGCTTTCGCATTCGTTTATAAATTTTGGGACATAAATTTGCGGACAATCCAGAAACCCCAAATCAACAGTACAATTTCTTCTTCGTTTGCTTCTCCGGGGACACAGGTACCCGACGCGGAGGCACTCCGCCGTCTAGCCCACCGAGCCGCCGCCGTCGACCCTCAGCCTCCTCTCGAGCGCCTCCTCGCCGCGCCCTTCCCTCACCAGCCTCCTCGCCCACGCCTCCGAGGGAGAAAGTGATCGTTGGCTTCATTCATTTGCTGATTCCGGCGATTCTTTCTCGCCGCACGAGCCAGGTAAAACTCAGTTCTCTATTCAATGCTCAGTTTTCCCTTGCATCACTGAGCGTGGAAGTACCGAGCCTTACTCGATGAATCCGTACGAAAATCCCGACGCATCGAGGTTGATTTGCTGTAAAAATAATCATGGTTTGAGGTCTTTTATATCGCATTCCAGCTGAGAATCATGTTGAATCCGAACTGGGAGTTTGTCTGAGAGAAGTGCTGAAACTAGTTTTCATGTGATCGATGTTTAGAGATATGCACGATTACTTCATTGACTGCATAACTAAGTCTGATGCCGCGTTTTTGCGCTTTGTTTCATGTTTACGCATTTGCGATTTTCGGTGCCGATCATCCATGGCGACACATCAGTTTCGAGTCGCTATTCTCTAGAAATAGTAAACTAAAAGAATAATAAAAAAAAAAGGAGGCAAAAAAAAAAATCAGAAAAGAAATAAAATGGGCATATGATGAAAGCTGGGTCGGATCCAATAAACAGACTGGGCCGGGTTGAATATTGTGGATTAAAAGATAGACATGGGCTAAAATAATATTGGGCCAGGCGAAATTTGATAATTTGGACCTTATTCATATTGAGCCCAAAAGCTGATCCGACTTCAGACCCAATCCGGACCTTCAAGGTCCGGGTCAGACAAGAGAATTGGACCGGGTTCCTTGACCCGGTCCGAACTCCCTTTTCCCGAAATAAAAATAAGAAAATAAAAAATTCAGAAAATTCAGAAAAAAAAAACGAGAAAAAAGCTAAAATTCAGATCCGGGCCTCCAGGTCGCTGTGGGGCTGCCGCATTCGTCTGCCGCCCGCCGAGCCCGAACCGGAAACCACCGCGGACCGCCCTCGTCGTCGCCGTCGTGGCAATTATTAATTTAGATTTTCTTAAAAGATTTTAAAATTTTGATATTGAACAAAGTGGACAAGACTCTTCTTTTAACGAGTTTTAGTACGGACCAAGCTACCCCTTTTTTTATTTATAAAAAAGAGAGGAAAATAATATTTTTGGTATTACAAAGAATATTAATTGTGAATTTGTGATGAATCAACATGGTTCAAATAATTACATTGCTATGCGTTGGAAGTGAATAATGTTTAGCCAGGCAAAAACGTTGTTACATGCGCCGCCGCCGGCCTTTGAGTTGGTGCGAAGCCATTGAGTCTAATGAGCATTACAACCTGTAATGTTCTTTCTTTTAATTTCTTAATGAAACTCATATGGACAATATTCCCTAGGGAATATTTATTTATTATTAAATAAATAAATTTAGGAATTAAATATTATTATTTTATTATTAAAAATAATTAAAATCAATAAATCAATATGTTAATTTTGAAAATCAATATATTAATATTTCGAATGGTTTTTAATACCGAATTGTGATCGTTTATGTTTGGATTGTGATTCCAAAGTTGGATTTCACCATATAAATTAGCGGATTTAGCTAAATGATTGGATTGATTATTTTCGGAATTTAGTATTATTTTATTATTAAAAAAAATAAATTTCCGATTTAAATATTAATATTTTATTATTTAAATAATGGATTTCCGAAATTAAATATTAATATTTTTGGATAATTTCTAATGTCAAGCTGTGATTTTATGATTTTTTTTGTGATGCTTATGCTATGTTTTGCCATGAAAATTTCTTTTGCGTTGTGAGCAAAACGTTTTATAAGTCTTGCGTCTTCGGGGGTTTCTTGCTGACGACCTGCGTGCGAATGTCGCTCCAAACGCGAAATGCCTTCTCTTTACCCCTCTCTTTACCCCAATGCTAAAGGCATTGTTTCTGCCCTGAAAGACGAGATGATCGACGTTGCCATTGCTTCCAGATCGCCAACTCCGGATGTTAGCCAAGACTTTTTTTAAGTGTTCCGTTTTGAATACTCAGCTGTTTGGATAAACGCGGAGGGAGGAGGAGTAGGGAATATTCGATTTTTTGGGGGTGTTTTGGGCCTCAGAGAATTGTGGGCCTGTATTACGATTTAAATCAAATTTTTGCTGGGCTAAATTTAGTTGATTTGGACCGGGCCCAATGCCGGTCTGATTTCCAGATATAACCCGGACCCATGGTCCTGGTCGGACCGCATAGTCAGGCCGGGTTCCCTGACCCGGGCCGAAGTCCATTTTCCCGGATTAAAATAATAAATAAATGAATAAAATTTAAAAGATTCAGAAAAATCTGGAAAAATTAGGAAGGGTTTAAAAATTAATTTTTTGGGTGTTAATTTCATTAGATCTTAGTGTTAATTTTATTCTAGACTTAGCATTGAGAATAGGAAAAATGTGGAAACCTTTAAAAATTTGTCCGAAAAATTGAACAAGCCATTAGGGCTTTACCATAGGGCTTTTGATTGCCTTTTCTTTTCTAAAGACGATGTTAGGTCGCCGGTTGTTTATTTCTATTCCGATTATTTGATTGCGTACCGCATGAGTGGATTTGAACCTTTGTTTCATTATTATGTAAACTGCACGAGTGCTTAGGTAGTGAAAAATTATGCTGGTGATATTTCTTTATTGTGTAAATCTTTAAATAAGAAAAATAATCTTTAACACAATTTCATAATTTTCAGTCCTCTCTCCATAAATATTTAAATTGACAACTGAGGTTTGTTTTCATTTCTGGATTTGGCTCAAGCAATATGTGCATGAGTAAGGATTCCTTGATGTTGTCGTGATCGTTATGCGCTGTCACGGTTATGCATGTCCGTGTGTTATGTGAGATCTTTCGGGGGAAACGTGCTTAGGATATTTGCTACAGAATAGAGCATGTCTTGTTGATTGTGTAGGAAGTGAGTTTTATATTTCGCCATGACTTTGAAATTGTAGCACTTAAAAAGTTGGACCGCACGGGTAAGTGATGTTGAGGATGGCATGAAATTGCGTGCTTATACTTTGTTTGAAAAGTTGATAAAATATGTACATGTTTCGGCTCATTATTGGGATACCTCTTACGTTGTTCATGTTGGTTGTGATAAATTTGTAGTAGAACAAAAATTGGAAGGTCTTCATGTGAGAAGAAGTGCAGCTATTGCGAATTCCTCTTAATATGCATTGTATGTAAAGTGGAACCGGTCTGGTTCCTGGTCCCAGAAACTGGGAATCGGTCCTCCCAGTCCAGTTCCCAGTTCCTCGGTCGGACCGGACCGGGAATCGATCACTCCTAATAATTATCATTTTCTTAAACCTCTTTTTTTCCTAATGTTGGGTGTTGGCATCCTTCCACCAATCTTCGGTGGGAATCGACCTTTATCAAGCTTATTGGGGTTGTATATTGGAATTGAAATTGACTGTACTGGTTTATGTTGTTTATCATATTTTTTTTCGGAGCAGCGATGGATTTATTCACGTGTGCATGTGGATCGTGCTACGACACAATGGCGTCTGAGCAGCCAGTGTATCTGTCAGAGCCATTTGGCGAAGATGAGAGTTTTGTGCTGTTCTTATTGCGGCTCTTTGGAGGAGGAGAGGATGACGAAGATGATGTGTTGGCTCTGTCAGAGCCATTTGGCGAAGATGAGAGTTTTGCGCCGTTCTTATTACGGCTCTTTGGAGGAGGAGAGGATGACGAAGATGAAGATATGTTGGCTCCTTCTGCTCGAGTCAGCGAAATAGAGCAAGAAGTGCACATTGAAGCGAGTGATGGTAGCCACCAGTCTCAGACAGAGTCGAATAGGGATGAGAACGACGATGATCAGCACATAAGGTTCGTTTTCACATTCATGCTCATTATTTCTTATAAAACAAGTATTGACGGTTGTTATCTCTTAATTGTTTATTACCTAGCATTTTAGTGGAAAATATATAGCTAGACGATATGGTTTTCTTCAACTATTAAATACTACTAGCTAGATTAATCTGGTATGCCTTTTTTTGCTAGACAAGGAACGATCGAGGACTT
Source organism: Syzygium jambos (assembly GCA_031216235.1). Taxonomy (NCBI): domain Eukaryota; kingdom Viridiplantae; phylum Streptophyta; class Magnoliopsida; order Myrtales; family Myrtaceae; genus Syzygium; species Syzygium jambos. The sequence goes on along the minus strand of CM062226.1, from coordinate 2,172,956 downwards.
CCATCCTCCGGCAAGGTCGGTCTGCAAGAAGCATGTCTGCCTCTACACCCTTGCCGCCTGCATGACCTCCTTTGCGCTAGCTTATGGTTGGTCTCCCCCGCTCTCTCTCTTGTTTGATATTGTGAAGTACGTGAAAATCATTTGAAAAATAGCTTTGAAGTTAAAAAAGAAAGTTAAAAGACAAAACAACTTCACGGGATTTTTTTATTTTTATTCTTTGAATTTCTGATATATATATATATATATATATATATATATATATAGTTATAAACATTGTATGGTGAATCAGATTTTTATTATTATTTTATTTTTTAAAAATTTTGATAGTACAAGCAGCGATAAGCGGGTCGGTGGCGTACATGAAGATAGACCTGAAAGTATCCGATCTCCATCTTAATATTGTGACGGGGGCCATGAGCGTCGCCACATTGTTTGGATTGGTGACGGCGACATGGATTTCTGATCGGTATGGCCGCCGCATGACGATTGTGGTGGCGGCGGCTATGTATTTCGTTGGCCCCCTTGTCATGGGTTTTGCCCGGAACTATGCAGTTTTCTTGGTCGGCCAAGTCATTGCTAATTGGGGCGCCGGCTTCGCTAGCATGATTGCCCCCATGTACGTGACAGAGATTTCTCCTCTCTTCTCCCGCGGCTTCTACGCCTCCTGCCCTCAGGTGCTCATTCATTCATTTTCCTTACTTTTATTCCTAATTTTGTTGCTTCCTTTATCACTTTTTCTATTTCTCATCAAATTTTTGTCTTGAACTTAATTTCAGATGTTCATCAGCATTGGCAACCAGGTGGCCAATCTGACCAGCTATTACTTCTCCAAACTTCGCCCCAGCCTCGGGTGGCGTTGCATGCTTGCCACGGGAGCCGTCCCCTCGGTGCTGCTTGTTTTCGGAATTTTTGCCTTGCCGGAATCTCCCCAGTGGCTTGTCATGCGAGGTCGCTTGCGCGATGCCAAGCGCATCCTCGCCAAGACCTCCAGGTCGGAGGAGGAGGCCGCGCTCCGGTTTGCCGACATCAAGAAGGCCGCTGGAATACCTGAAGAGTTCGACGACGACGTCTACATGATCGCCGACCAGGACACCGGAGTATGGCGAGATATACTCCACCCGACCTGGTCTATGGTCCATATGCTACTATGCGCTGTTGGAATCCAGGTCGTCCAACAGGCATGTGGCATGGACACCTTGGCGCTCTTTAGCCCAAAGGTTTTCGAGACTGTCGGCATCACCACGTCTGTAGGGAAGCTTCTTGCAAATATGGTGCTTGACATAGCCAAGATATCGGTCTTTCTACTTGCCAGCTACCTCGCTGATTGGGTCGGGCGGCGGCCACTGTTGCTGACCAGCATGGGCGGCGTGTTCTTGTCGCTCATGTTCGTCGGACTGTTCCTCACCTTGAAGGTCTCGCAGGCAGTGGAAGTCTCGGCGATTCTTTACGTCATCTTCTTCTCGATCGGGCTGGGACCGATCACGGACGTGTATTGCACGGAGATCATCCCATTGAGGATGCGTGC
>CM062226.1:2041916-2171231 GCA_031216235.1 Syzygium jambos | reverse complement strand
TTTTGCCCCTTTTTTTTGTGTGTTTCTATTTTCGTGGCAAATTTGCCATGAATTTTGCCGCAAAAGTCAAGTCTCGGCGCAAATGTTGTACAATGTACAATTTTCGTGGCAAAATTCATGAGAAATTTGTCACAAATTTTGCCACAAATTTCAAGTTTCCGTGCAATTATTGCACTATATACTATTTTCGTGGCAAAATTCGTGGGAAATTTCCCACGAATAACTTTCTGTGCCAAAATTCTTCGGAAATTAGCGACGAAAAATTTTTCATTGCTAATTTTCGATAAATTTAATTTTCGTGGCAAAAGTCGTCGTAAATTTTCGTGGCAAAATCTTAGTTTTTTTTGTAGGGGGTGGGGGTGGACTCGTAGTTCTCCATCAAAAATTGTAAAGCCGTGAGGGATCGGAAAGTTGTCATATAGGCTGATCCTACACACCAGGCCTAGGCATGTCGACATCTTTTAGAACATCTTGGCTTAGAACGCATGATTGCATGATCTCGATGTTCCATTGAGCATGGACTAGTCAATGTTTTATGTGGACTTGTACGGTTGTACCTGTGGAGACCAAAAAAACAAAAAAAAGGAATTATCAAGAAAATATTTGGTCGGTCTGACACGCCACGTAGGCCAATAGACCTCAGACTTGGACAGGTGGTAGGCCAATTGTTCTCTGGTCGAAAGGGTGGTAGGCCAATTAATTGAGCGGTTTTTTGGCCTTAGTGAAACGTCAGACCCACTCGGTATTTTCTCATTGCTCTTTGAAATGGATAGAGATTTCTTGGACAAAGTTTTAGAGTGGCGTTTGAATGGCTAATTGTGAACTCGGCCTTTTCTTTTCTTGTCTTTTATTTTTTAGGGGTTTTATATTTGCTTCTAGCTTTTAAGAATTAATCTTTATTTTAACGGAACACCTCAAATGTTTATAAAATCATGTGAAGTTGATGTTGGACTTTTCTTTATTAAATATCAAAGTATTTGTTTTTATTTTTGACATTGTATATATGCATTCACAATACGAGTTCATGCATCTGATTGGCAATTAGGGGGAGATTGTCTTCTTTCCGGCCACTGTCCATCGTCGGGGCTGGACTTGTTTTTTTATGTTGAATTCGTATCTTTGATTTGTAAGGGCATTAGAGTGCGATTCATTCCTAGAGTTTTTGGCATGGACATTTATTTCTCGTGAACAGAGAAGATATGGCTGGCGAGCGATGATGCTAGAGACCGTGGCAGCGGTTACCCGCCATGGTAAGAGGAATGCTTCTCCACTGCCACTACCAAAAAAATAAGATTTTAGCCACGAATTTTCCCACGAAAAATTTGGAAAAATTTGTCACTAAATGAATTTGCAACGAAAAAAATTTCATCGCTAATATGGCGTCACAAAATTTAGCGACGAAAAATTTCAATTTTCATTGCTAAATTGCGACGAAAAAATATTCGTAACAAAATTCGTCGCTAATTATTCATGGCAAAATTCGTCACTAATTTGCCACGAATTGTTTTCGTTACAAAATTCGTCGCTAATTATTCGTGACAAAATTCGTGACCAATTTGCCACGAACTGTATTCATCGCAAAATTCGTTGCTAATTTGCCCCTTAAAAACAAAAAAATATTCGTGGCAAAATTCGTAACTAATTTGCCACGAATTATATTCATCGCAAAATTTGTCGCTAATTTGCCCCAAAAAAACAAAAAAAAATATAATATTCTTTTTTATAAAAAAATATTTGTGGCAAAATTCGTGACTAATTTGCCACGAATTGTATTCGTCGCTAATTTACCCAACAAACAACAAAACAAATTCTATTTCTTTTATACAAAAAATACGTGGCAAAATTTGTGGCTAATTTGCCACGAATTGTATTCGTCGCAAAATTCATCGCTAACTTGCCATGAAAAAATAAAAAATATTTTTTTTATAAAAGAAAATTTGTGGCAAAATTCGTGACTAATTTGCCACGAATTGTATTCATAGCTAATTTTCCCCGAAAAAACAAAAAAAAAATTCTATTTTTTTATAAAAATATTCATGGCAAAATTCGTGACCAATTTTCCACGAACTGTATTCGTCGCAAAATTTATCGCTAATTTGTCCCTAAAAAACAAAAAAAAAATTATTAAAAAAAATTCGTGGCTAATTTACCACGAATTGTATTCGTCGCTAAATTTGCCCCGAAAAAACAAAAAAAAATCTATTTTTTTATAAAAAAAAAATTCGTGGCAAAATTATCAGCATTGGAAGGAGATATGACGAAATGAAGTGCCAAGTTGCAACATGGGGTTCCATTTTGGATTTTGTAGGGGATCGAGTCCATGGTTGTGACAGATCCTCAAGCCATGTCACAAGATTTGGGGTAACGCGAATTGGCTTCGGGGCGACAACAGTTCTTTCTTGATTTCTAGTCACAGGTACACTTGACAATGGTGGTGGTGTATTAAGGCGCGGGACACCTGTAATCAGATTAACAAAAAGTTGGTGAAAAGGATCAGCTGCAATTGTCGCTGCTAGAAAGTAAATAGATGAACAATCAGGACATCGAGATATATTCCAACCTTTCCTCTCAAGAATCATTTCCAAATGTGACTTGGTGATCCATGGTCCTGTTATACCCAACCGCAATGCTTCTGCGCCAACAGCCTAAGGCACAACAAGTGACCAAAATAAACTCCAATATTATGTACAGATTCCTCAACTGAATGGGAAATTCAACAACAGTTAAGCATACAAAGTCCAAACTAGCAAATTAGAGCAGCACAGACACTCAAATAGCACAAATTTACAGAGACATCAGAACAGAAGCTGCATCTTGAGCACACGATACAGAGCTAAAGAAGCTCAACAGAGAGAGAACGTAGAGCCCAATGGTAGCAGGAACTTCAAGCAGTTTGACGAAGGACTACATGGAAAATGATTTATTAACTTATTCGATTAACACCATTGTAGGTAACTTCTTATTTCTTTATTCTTGCGAGTCCAAAACAATTTGATTGTTTTTAGGCAGTAATTGATGTCCATGGGATCCACCATGGGGATTATTGGGGTACTAACACAAGCAACCTTCTTCAAATAGGTCGCATGCAAGATTATTACTTGACTTTAAAAATAGACACGCCCCAAAGAGGAAGTACTCCAAAGCCTGCTGGAAATGCTAGTTGAAACACACATCTCGCGTAAAAAATAATATAAAGCTAAAGTATCTTATGAGAAATTCATACTTTCCTATTTGTACCCCTCAGCACCATGAATGTCTCGCTAAGACTATCAATGGATTCAAAAGCCGTTGAGAGATTGCCCATACTAACAAAAGTAGACGCCCTCTCGTAACTGACCACAACTGTGCAACCCAGAGCCAGCAATCCACCTAGTGTCATCCGTCCAACCTGTTTCAATATAAAATCAAAGAGAGACAGACCTGAATAGCCACCCAATTCATCAGAATTTTAGTAGTAACACAACTCAAGGATAAAAAATCAGCCAAAGTCAATAATTTTATTGAATTGCCAAATTGCAAAAGGCAAGTCTGCTCAGACAAAGTTAGTCAAAGCCATGAAATGATACTATCAGTTGAGATCAGACAATTATCTAACATGCAGCATTGAGCAAACATAATTATTTGTAGCCATACAAATTGACAACTTAAAAAATGAAGCAACTATGACTATTAATCAGAGTACCACCAAAAGTTTCCATCTTCATAATTCCTTGATACAGTTGTTTGGAAATATTCTATGGACACGTTACTCTCATGGCTACTATCAAATATATGTGCGTAAGTTGATTCTTACATATGCCAATTCTCAAATTGCAGAAGAAATCTGTCTCCCATGCTATATCTAGCTACATGTCAAGGTTCATAGGAGTGAAATGGAAACCTTACAAAACTGATTTAGAGGACAAGACATCAGCATAGTAAATCATCAAGTCAACTCAAAGGACGACTATTTAGTGTAATGAAATATGAGATGTTTCTTACCTCAAACTCTGCTTTGGGTTGGATAATGAAATGCTTGTCCACAATCCTCTGGTCAACCAGGGAAAGATAGTACCTAATACAAAATTGACGCACCTTAATCCAATCGTTTATTCGTGCTTCTTCACTGGCTGATGGAGGTCTCAGGTACATCTCAATAAAGCTAAAAGCAAAAGAGGATGTCACCCCCCACGACCAAGTTCACTCGTTACAAAAGAGTAGCAGCTTGCAGATATACTTACTTATCTGTTTGAGCTTCATTTCCTTGGAGAACCTGGGCAGGAAAGGAATCTGGAGACTGTAACATTATGTTGCACTATTAATTCAAAGTTCCCACCACAAAACACATAGGAAAAAATTATTCAAACAGGGGATGGCGTTCACAATAGCATGTTTTGTTTATAACTTCTTGAAAAACTACCACGGATCATGACTTTCAGTATGACATACTCTTAGCACAGCATTTTAAGTAATCATGATGTAAATACATATCACAAGCAACAGTAATTACTTGTGAAGAAGGCACTATTGACGAAAAAGTTTGTTGATTATACACCATGAAACAAATTTTAAAGAATCCCAAGAACAACTAAAGTATCGAACAATAAAATGTGTCAAGAACAACAAGGAAGTAGATTACTGCCTCTTTTTGTTAGTTAAACAAAAAAAAGTACTCACAAGTCCCAATGGGGTTTACATATAAGCGTTGGATCATAACTCTGCATCAGTCCCACTAAACTCAATTAGTCTTTTCAGAGTATTACTTTAATATTGCAATTCCTGAATTCAAAAAAAATCACTGTCGGACATATCAGTAATAGGCCCCTTCGTATGGTCATGCATAGAAAGGTTCACCAAAACAGTAACCATCTCAGAACTATTGTACCCTGAGATGACTAACATAGGACAGGTTCCATCATGATTTTTAACTATCCTCACTCTTTTATACCTGCATTTCATGGTTTACACAGGATAACTTTTTGCTATATGAATTTTACTGTTGGGGTGGGGAGGGGAAGCAGGGAGGGGGGGACAGAGTAGTGGGGTACACAAATTAAAAAAATGTACAGGGAGAAGAAGCTAGAGCAGAACTAGCACTCATTAGAGATCCACTGTAATAGATGGCAAGAAATATATGACCAAAATACACACTCAAACAAAAAGACAAAGTAAGCACGTAAACATGAATGAGGTCAAAGTCTTATCCTAGTGAAGGTAATGATTTCTCCCAGATTTAAATTTGAAAATTGCACAACACGAACATCGCTTCTGCATTTTATCTTGTAGATTGCATCCCTGAATGATGAAACAAAGCTATTGTTGATTCTAATCTGCATAGAAGTCCAAAAAATAAGCAAGGACAGCAAGCTTCCTCGTTAATATAAACATCACAATATACACAAAATTTCACATTTTTCTCTTTCACATCTCTTCATTATTAATAATAGCTATGAATTAATATCTAAGAATTACTAAATGAGAAAAGTAAACATTAGGTATACGGAGGATATGAATTATGGACTATCAATCTTTTTAATGTTTTATAATCATGTACACCCCTATTGAGCTTTTTTATGTACACATTGAAAACAAGTTAGTCTCTCATTGCGAATTTTTTTTTTTACTTGGCTCTTATTAGCTTTAATTGCACACCAATAGATGGTACTCGATCATAGTATTTTAGTAGTTATTTATCAAAATATCACATTTTTCTTGAATTAGATATGCTTAAACCAATTTTCTTAATTTTTTTATATGGAGTTCCCTTTATACTAATTGAATTGATGAAAAAAAATATTACAAGATTGGTTGGGAAAAATTATTTAATTAAAGAGGCTAATATGAAGATATCATGACAATAAGGGCCAAGGAATTTATGTTATCTTAAATGAGTATAGAATCTAACTCTTATAACTTCATATATTTTTTAATAATTATACCAGAAAGCTATTAGATACTTAAACTCATATAAAAGGAAAGTAATGAAAGTATAATTCTTTAAAATGTGATCGAAGATTGATGTAAAAATAAATAAAAGAAAAAAATCACATGCAAATGTAATAGATGAATTAAATCAACCAAATATCATTTTCATATTTGTGATTATTTGCATTTCGATCGTTAATAATTCTGATTTTTTTCCTTTAAACTCACTTTTAGCTAAAATTTGTTATTTAAGGGAATTGATTTCCCAATAAAACTAGACAAAAAAGTCATCCGGTTTCCTTGGGAAACTGTGGGGTGCAGATTGCACTGTTACTTTAGGTAGAGTAAGGGTGTAGTCACCTAAAGCAACCAAAAGTTAGGCTAGAAAAACCAATCGAAAAAGGAATTATTTGGGTCAAATGAACAAGTCTTATTCATATCATTTCAACCTTGAAAGAACTAAATATACTTAATTTGACTAATTTTTCTTTTAAGATCAATTAATTTTTTACCTGTGAGTAGAGGGTCCAATAATTATATACCAAGGGTAGATCAGACATGTACTTGAGTCAAATTATCGAAGATAGTTCTAAATACCTCACTATAGGAGATTAAAAATATCTAAGAAAGTCGACGTATTAGTCCTATGGAAGAGCCCATTTTTACGCCTATTTGGTTGCATAACAATATTTTTTGCGAACGGCCTAAATTGCACTTTAGTTTAGTCAAGTGGACCCACCTATACATGCTTGCAATGTCCAAGCCGTTCATGCAAAATTGTTGAGACATTTACATTCCTTGTGAAAATCGGAAAGTTTTTAGAGATCCTATTTGGCAGCTGTATTAAGGGTATATATCGCATTTTTAAAATTTTGAAAATAAAATACATTAATTTGTTAGCTTGTTAGATTGACTACAATAGTTAATTTAAGATAGTTTCTTTTTCATTTAGCCGGTGAGTGATTTATCAAACACATTAATTCGAAATTCAAACTCATTAGTAGAAAACTCAATTTTTTCGATGAAATATGTAAAGTGATTTATAATTAGATGGTGCGTATATGTTTCATATTTAGTTAAAATAAATGATCAATTATAACATGTTACACATACTCATTCAATAAGACTCGAGCGTTGAGAGTGTCGAATAATAATATTCATTTTCAAGTTTATTTGAAAAAGCAAATCATCGCTTCCAAGTCTTGGTAATTTGTCTACAGCATTGTTCATGGATATATTATCATTGAAGATCTTTTATTGTATGGTCAAATGTGAAATCAACTTTTAATTCTAGTTTGAAAATTTACAAAAGGAACAATGGCAAGATTTAATTTTCCAATTTGATAAAGACATTTAAAAACAAAATTAGTCTTAAATATCGCCTATCAACTCTAGTACACTAGACCAAAAAAAAAAACTCTAATACCAAAAATTTGACCAAAAAAAACCTTAATACCAAAAAAGAAAAAGAAAAAGAAAAAGAAAAAGAAAAGATATAAATATCAAGAAGAACTTACCTACCAAATCTCCACCTTAGTGAAAACATGAAATGAAAATTTGTGGGCTATATTTTCACCCTTTTACTATTGCCGTCCATTGACTTTAATATAAGAATTTGGGAAAATGACACAAATGATCCTTGAACTTTGACCCAATGTGTATTGTGGTCCTTGAACTTTTTATTTCTTTGATGTAGTCCCCGAACTTTAGTTCACTATGCAATGTCGTCTCTGAACTTTTGATTTATTTAATATAATCCCTGGACTTTTGGTACATGTTCAATTTAGTCTCTATACTATAAGAAAATGTTCAATGTTGTCTTTGAACGTGAATGAATGGAAGAACAAAATTAAAATTTTTCATATAGTCTAGGGACTAAATTAAATATGTGCCAATAATCTAAGGCCCGTATTAAACAAATTAAAAGTTCAAAGATGACATTGCACATGAGGCGAAAATGTAAAGACCACATTGAACAAATTAAAAGTTTAGGGACCTCGTTGCATATTGAGCCAAAATTCATGGATTATTTGTGTCATTACCCCTAAGAATTTCGATTTAAGGAATAGCTGTATCAAAGCTCATTCTTGGACTCGCATATAGAGGTTGATTTCAAGGCAATCTTATATAATTTTTTTGTCCTCGTGTTCTTTATCTTTCGTTAATTTCCCTTGCACATGGGTGCATTTATGATTGGAGTTTCTCATTTTTTTTATCAACTTTGTTCTCTTGATGCGATTATGTTTACTTTCTGATTGTCCATACGGGAGCTTTTGCAGAGCTGTTTTTCAACAAAAGAGATAGAATTTAACAAGTATCAGAAAGTAAGTTCGATCGAATCGGTAGAACCTACCATAGTGAAATGTCAATAGAATTCAACAATTATATGTACAGCTGCAATTGCACATTCAATCAGGAAGAAACGGTAATCAACCGGTGGCTTGTAAAGAGAGCATGTTCAGTGATTTCGATCAGAACTCCTGTTAATGATGTGAACATCTTGTATGGATAGGTCAAGATAAAAAGAACAGATCTCCAGTATGGCAGACATGGCATCTAGTCGATTCCATGTTGATGCGGCACCAGAATTCTTAGCTAGAGCAGCTTCGCGTTCCTGATGACGACGCTCTCTCTGAAACAAGGAAGAATTAGGATGTTAAGATGAATAGATGTACACACGATATTGGGCGTCTTTTTCAATGTATCGCAATTTCAAGATAAACAGGACTATTCTGCATTTATCTTAATAGTTTGTATATAGTCCACCCACAGGCCACAGGAAATAATAGCACAAGCGTATCATCAGGGCTCGGTCACGTCTCAACTTTTTGGAAATATGATACAACTGTTACAGCAGCAGTGTTCATGTTAAATTGATGGTAAACACCATCCAGCCTATGGAGATCGCTTCATCATCTAAGCTAGAAATACTCTTGACAGAAGCACATAACACAAGGGAAAATCAGAACACAGAATCTTATTCCATGAAAAAGCATCTAAATAGTCAATGGAGCTAAATTACGAGTATATTGCAACCTAATTACTCATTTAGATCCAGCAGATAGTTATGATGATTAAATAGATTTCTGAGCAAGATGAATAGTAGCACTTATAACTCTTGTATCCCACATTTTCTGTTCACGCTATTATATCAAAGAACTTGATAGGCTAGATGCGCATATACGAAAACAAAACTTGAAGCCCAGGCTGTATTGGATAGATACATTGATACAACTATTTTCCCAAAAAAGGCCATGATGTAACAGAACCAGGATACATTCTACCAAATAGAAACATGGACTGACATTATGCAGAAGGCTCAGAAGTGACACATCTAGATCAACTTCTCTATCAAACAATCAGATATCAGCTATGACACAATCCTCAATAATAAGTTTTTCCATAGCTTTCCTTGGGAAGAGGGGAGGGGAGGGAAAATGGGAGGAGGGTGCGGAAAATGGCTAAAAATTTGAAATTTTTGTGAAAGAATTTTCTCTCCCCTCCCCTCTTCACAAACAATTCCATAGAGTCAATGCAAAAGAGAATGAAAAACGACCATACCCTTCTCTCCCAGTAAGGTAGAAAGCAGATGAAGTCATAGACTGGAGTTATAGTTGAAACCAAAACGGCGTTGACTCCAGTAAACAATAACAGCGCCGTCATGGGGCGGGTCTCATGCGGCATTAGACCAAGTAATCAGATACTTCTCTGCAAAAATATGATTTGAAACTTCAGGTTAAGACCAGAAACCATTGATTCTTATGCAAATTAAGCTAACTCCGCACACCTTGGATAATTAACAGACTGTTTTAAGTAAACAAGCCTTCATCCAAGTGTTAACTTGTGCACAGAAGAGAAGAAACACAAATGATTAAATAAAGAGGCATGACAATGACAAGACGAGTTTTAGAGAATTGAACTTGTTGGACGACATCCACTCTCAAGCCCCAAAATGAAAAAATGATAGAACAAATGACTAACAATCTCAGCTTCCCAGTGACAAAAATCTTAGCAAATGGAAGGGTCACATTGGAAGAGCAGAAAATCCAGTTAGATACATTCAGAGAGGGATTGATGAGAAATATATTCAGAGTCCTCAAGGTTATGCTACTTCACTTTGATCAAACAAAGAGGCCCATGTTGACATCGTATTATGTGGCCTTCGAGCTATCCCACCTGTATAGCTAGCTATCATGGTGTCATCTTCCCAAGGGTCATATCAACTGGTACCAAAGCTGTTCATCATGCGTGTCTCCCTAGTCCCTATTGCAATCACATATTGCAGTTAGTGACACCAGTATTGCAGAGTGCCACCTTGGGACAAGTTAAGGCAACTCACTGCCTGCCCAGACTGGTTCCAGGACTATGGAAGCATGGCTGATCCTATAATCCAAATTGTAATTTTCGGAAGGGACATCCATACAAGATTTACACGGCATCGATCTTTCCCGCCTCAACAACAAGCTTTTGAGTATGGTTCTCCCAAGTCCATACCAGCCCCAGCAAATGACTACAGAACCCCATGCTAAAAAAGTTGTGTTAAAAAGAAAAGAAAAAGAAGATGGACGCATAACTCTCACAGGCATTTCATCAAACAGATGGATCACCAATCCTCACCGCTTTCGCCCGAGCCTAGATTACGTGGAAAGACTACAAACATCATCAAGAACAGGCCACACGAATAGGAAAATTTTCCCATTACGCAAATTTCGGGTCGCCATCCTCCTCGGTTGCTCAGGAAAGCTCAGCTGGGAAAGTCAAAAACCACATTTGCCCGCTGCCCTCCTCACACATTCTTTCCGGCTAAGCTGTGTCAAGACTCGAAACAAAACTCTGCATCCATTTTGAAGGAAAACCTGCGTTTCTAGTCTGATTAAAACAAGTGGGTCTTTCTCTTTTTGTGGATTGATGAGCATCTTGCACCGACAGTCCTACAAATTTCTACCTGGGTACAAGAAAAACAGATACCCGCCAAAACGGCCATTGATGAATAGGCAGGAGAAGGGTGTTCTCTTCCCGTTCTCGGGCTCATTTACCTGGCCGAAGATCGGATGTAAATGCCATCTCCTTGCTGCTCGCTCTGCGGTTTCTTCGCACTCCCCAACAGCCGAACGAGAACTACGATCGAGTAAAGGCTGTCTTGAGTCACGAAAGAAAGGCCCGGGCTGTTCCATTTGAACGCTCTCGTACTGCATCTACTTATACCCTACAAAACGACACGACATGATATTTGAGTTTTGTACAAACCGATTAGTGTTAAGCTATTGACCCTTTTTTGTACAAACCGATGAGTTTTGTACACGGTAAAAATTGCGACCCGACTCAAATTGACCCATTTTTATCCATTTGAAGGCAAATTTACACCTTAGTGTTAGGTTAGCACACTAAAGCGTCATTATTATGACACGATGTGACGTTGTTAAACTATTTTAATGTGTTTAGTAATTTTTTTAATTCCTTTTAAGTTTATAAAAGATTAACACCTATATTGAAAAAGGAACAAAGGGTGAAGATAAAAACATACCTCATTCCTTTTAATGAGGTACTTCATGCACTTTGAACTCGAACGTCTACTTGATATGAGCTCTCTCATCAAGTCACCATGAACGAGGAAGATGTGAACACACAAAACCGCGAGAAAGAGAAGAAATCAGTACACAAAGATTTCATTTCAGTTCAGACTGCATCAAGAACTCATTAAGCAGCAGATTAATTAAGCAGCCTGAGAAATTATTCTAACCCCAGTACACCACAGACATCGGTTTATAACTTGCTGATATCTTTCAACAGTATCATCATGACATAAACAACTCCCACTTCTATTCCCCACAGCTAATTCATATTAAACAGAATACATTAGGACTTCCACGAGAACTAAACATGCCATCGCTATAATGTTACAACAGCACAAACACTGAAATCGCTACAGTGTTATGACAGCATGAATCTATAATTACAATAGCTAATCGTCGTTGCACTGCAGTTTGGACATTCAACGGTCTTTGACCTTCGCCGAGTAAAGGCAATCTGCAATTGTCTCCCGTCAGGACGCGTAGTAGGGGCAGCAGTGGATTTCAACAGGTTAATACTATACGACCTTGCCTTCAATGGTAGTATCACTCACGAGGCCGGGCAAGCCAGAGAGAGCTGAGTGCTTGAAGACAGGAAAAGTAGTCGTTTATTGCAAGAAGAGCGCGTGTGGATTGCCTCGTTGTCAGAACTTGGTGCATTTGCTGCAGAGTTTGTTGGCGCAAATTGTCTGCCTGGAAGTTAAACAAAGATGAGCGAATAAATGGGCATCAACATCTCCCGGGAAGGGTCAAATCCAGGAGTAGGTCTCTACTACAAAGCCAAACAGGTAGAACAATAATGCAGTAACAAATGCTAACACATATCACCTCCGTGAAACAGCTAACGTTTGGACATTTTCTTAGTAGACACAAGTCATTTGAAAACATGCAAGGAATTGCTCCATCGTACTGACTCATAGTGGGAATATCTGCATTTATTAGCTAGGCAATTCCTTGATCGCTCGTACAACTCATTGTCCATTTTTCAGTTAGATGTACACCATTTTGCCAATCACTAGATACCATAAGAATGCATTCAATTAATTTCGAAGAAGATATAGACACCGCAAGCTAAATTGTAATGAAGACTCGTACCAAGAGCTGTAATAGACAGATAGAGAGATTCGTATCATTTTGAAAGACTGTCCCATAACCGGCACAAACCAACCTGTTAGTCTGTACATTGTGCAATTCCTGAAGAAAAGGGGAGTTTAGGTAAATACCCAATGCCTCCCCCAACAAAAAGATGACCTGCTGAAGTGAGCAATGAAGGAAGAATAGAAGTACTATTACCTGACGAAGGAAACCCTCGAGAGTTCCAAGTTTGCCCATAGCCATGGCCATTTAACCCATATAGTTTGCCACATTCCCAGAAGGTCCTGCCATCGCAGGTGAGCTGCTGGCTAATGTCTCCGCAAGAGATTGTTGCAACGCCTCCATCCCTTGTGACAGAGCATCTTCAACCTGTTGGGATGACTGCTGTAAGTTGCCAATACCCACCAACTGTTGCTCGGTCAAAGGCTCCAATTGATTCACAAGAAGCTGCAAAACGGTGAATTGGTTAACAAGATGGACTTGGTAACGGAAAGTCCACAGTTTGTATTGAAGCAAGCTTCCATTGAAAAAATTTCAGAATATCCAAAGGGTCGAACTCAAGGCACAAGAGAAACAGCCAATTCTGTCACTAATGGCACATCTGCACCAGCTCATATTCTCTATGAAGTTCTAACCGTATGCAGTTTACGAACAGTCAAAAGTTCCCTCAATTTAAAAAGGCCACACCTTGAATATATCTACTTCTCCTGGATAATAAGAGTGAAAATGAGAAATGAGTTTAAGGAGTATGTTATGTACCTTAAGGACTTCAGATGAGCGAAACCCACCAATCCACATAAAGCATCGCTCTGTTGGAGTTTTCCACATTCCAGACAAAATGTGGAAAACATCAGCTTTTGCTGCAGTGCCCTTCAGCTTAAAGATTTTATCAAAGTGTGTGGCAACATTGTCAACAATTGTCTGTAGCTCAGTGTCTCCAGCATGAGAATTGACCACATTTCTCAGCTCATTAACTAGCTTGTCGTGCTCTTCTAGCCAACGTGCGTATTCAACATCAAAGGCCAGGGCACCTGAGGATAGATGGAATAAAAAATCTGATCTTTTTCTGATGAATGCAACTCGGGGAATTGCATCCCAAGAATCATCATTCCAGGAAATTAAAGACCAACAAATTACTTATTAAGCACATGAAAACTACTTAAGATTCTACCACACGGATCCTGCAAAGAACATCCAATATCAGGCGATACAGGGAAGTTCTGTGAAAAATTGGTGAATGAACCTGCACCTTTAGATGGCAAGGAATAGGAGAACAATATGGTTGCTTTAATTTTGTTCCTCGGGGGGCCAGAATCAGCAAACATTGAGCATTCAAGATGTTGATCAGTCATCAAAGCACAAATGAGACATCATGAATAAAAATGTCTCAGCCCCTTTATTGGCTTTTGCAAAGAGGATAAAAAAGGCAAAAGCCTGTGCCGGGATGGGTAAATTGTGCTTCCAATTTTCGCTGCTTAGTTCCATTGCCAGCAGAATGTTGCGACTCTCAAGTCTACAACTTCCTATGCTCTGGAAAATTTATGTACATCACTACAAGATTGGCAATCCCTCCACGCTATTTTCACATTTCACAATGATAAAAACACCACCACCATATAGTTTTCTAGCACATTACAATTTCAACTGAAGAAAACAAAATTCATAGTGAGAAGAGAATGAGAAAATGTTGAAGTACCATTTCCGCTCATTGAGTGGAATTGGTCTCCACTACTTGAAATGAAAATGCCCTACATATATAGACAAATAAGTTTATTCAAACACAAAAGGGTGACATTACCTATGTAAGTCAAACAGAGCAATACAAAATTGAACCTGCTGACGGGCTCGCTGCAGTTCTCGCTCTAGTTAGGTGAGTTTCAGCCTGCTACTCTCTAGTTGTTGGACATATGCCTGCAAATCAGATGAAAATAGAAATGGGAAAACATAGATCGAACTATTACCCAAGCTGCTAAACACTTTAAGTACAAAATGATTGAAGAAGCTGGATGAGAATTCAGCTTTTCCGCTAATGGCAAAAAAACTAAGTATGAGAACTAACTTTTTCCTTAATCTACTTTTTCTGGCGGCTTCACGGTTTTGAACAAGCCTGCGTAAAGTCTGCAGAATTTGATGGTAAATTGTGCAATCATAATCCCCATCTGAGATGATATTGGGACAGACAACAAAATTTGCACCTTTTGATCTGTGGCTTTTTCTTTTGATCTGTCACTGGAATCAGAAGCTGCTGCAACAGCCAATTGACCCCCTTCGAACCGCATGATTGAGTACACAAGACTTAAAAACAGTAATAAAAAATCATGCACCACTCCATATCGCCGAAAGAAGCCATAAGTTTGTCTGTTCTTTTGTGCCGTTAACTCTAGATGTCAGTTACTTGTCAAATCAAAATAGTACATACCGCAACATTCTGAAAAGAAATTGGCAAATGGAGTGATGTAAGCTAAAAAAACATAGAGATGGTGTAGGAGACGTCACCCTCTGATTCTTGTCACCTGTGTCGTCCGTTGAGGTATCTGTCCTTGGACTGGAATCTGCCATCATGGAATCCCCCCAGTTCTCACGATGAGCACCAGGTATTGACACTAGGTTTGATTGTGAATCTCTATGCATGGATAGTGTCTGAGACCCCACAATATTTGCAGAAAGATTTCTGTCTGAGGATGAAAGGGACTGAACCCCACAATTTATAAGAAAAGAGAGGAAGAGACACAAATAAGTTTCTTCTCATTAACTGTAGCAGAAAATGCATGAACAGGATGAGAGGTTGACCTTATTCAAAGAGCCAAATTGGACATCAGCCCCAAGAGCCTGGGCACTTGATTTCATCTGATTGAAGACAGGATCTGCAGGCGACAAAATCACCAAATAAAAAATGTAGCTCAAGTAACACGGAGGGACGATAAACCCGAAAATTACATGTGTTAGCAGCTTATTATTCATTTGCAAATTAGCAACAAGGTGCTATTATCGGTATTTAAGACGAAACAATGATTTGACTCTCAAGACAGGCTACAAAGAATGTCTGCAGGAACAAACTGCCAAATTGAAAGTATGAGACCCTGTAATTAGTCAATTCATACTACTTAGCGCAAACTCGAGCACAACTTGGCAGATAAGGTTTTAAAGTGCTAATAATAGCAGCAGAGCCTCAGCTCCGACGAGTGACAAATGACACCTCAGAGGACCATGGCCTTGGGAAGCAATATGTGGACAAAAATACAGAACCAAAACGAATTGAACAGCAAATCAGCTACCAGCAGTTAACCTAAATGGTGGGGAACATGCAATCATGTGCTGCAGGCCCGTCGAAAAGCAAGAGTTCGATTCATTGTTCATGAGCGCAATGCAGCAGAAAGTAAAGAGAGATATTTGTATGGCTGTTGCACATCATCCATTTGGTAAAATTATCAACCTCTTGACGTTCAAGTAAACTTGTGTATTAGACTATCTGTAGAAGCACTTATTGAAGCAGAGGATAATAAAACATATGCACAGGCACATACTTCTGCTGAGGGCAACTGCATCTTCTATGCGGAATCCAAGAGACTGCTCAAGCGTTCCAAAGTCCGCAATTCGAGAAGAACGAATGGAGTTTCCTTCTGATCCCCTAAGATTCATAAACCCCCACTTAAGTATTGATTTTCAAAGCTAAACTATATTTCCTAGAATGACAAGAAATAACATAAGGCCACACTCCAGGGCAATTAAAATTATTGTCAGACAGGAGAGAAGCAAAACACAGCGACAAAGCAATTTCTTATCTCAAAAAAGCATTTATTCTACACCCAATGATAGAGATTTCTGCATTTATATGAGTGAATCGAGATTCCTCATTTCTTAGACGACAGATACAGAATTTCTAAATAAGCAATGCTCAAAGAAGATCATTTGAGAATATACTACTGTCAGATCACTCGAGGGGTCACTGCTCTATCAGATTAATTTGGATTCATTCTCACACCTCGTCTCTACCTAGAATGCTGCCCCTACTCGTAGCAGGATTGTTCCAAGATATATTGATGGTATCATATAAGAGATAGTTGATAACCAAAGGAAAAAAGTAACCAAAATACAGACCTTGATATTCACGCAGGGATCTTCCAGGGTAGTCGTCTGTTATCTGTAGATAAAAAAAGCAGACAATTTTCAAATGCTTCATCCAGAAATATTGTTGAACAAGGACATGGGAACAATGATTTGATAGGCATGATTGGGAAACCGGGTAAAAAACACCTTCCATGACTGGCATACAAAGTACATTTTGAGAGGGATGACAGATTCTACAGAAACACGACTTTGAGCTATATGACTCCCGGTAGCAATACCTTTCGGCTTAGTCAAACTCAAGACAAAAGCTGATGGATTTGGGAATGAGATTTTTTTTGTTAAATTTTGTGGAAGTTCCTGGAAAAGAAGTGTTGACACCTCGATCTAAAAAAAAAAAAAAGAGAAGAAAACTCTTGACCTACCAAGACCGATTTGGCCTAATATGCATATTCGGCCCGCTGCGCGTTTGGCTTATCTTTCTTTCCTCGTTTGGGCCGAATTCGGCCCGCTCTTCTCTTTTCTTTGTTTTTTTTTTATTTAAACCCAATTTATTTCCTTTGAGCCCATTTCTTTTTACCCCCAATCTCACGCCTGTGATCGCTTTTGCTTGCTCACACTTGTGAGCATAAGATGGTGACGAACGGAGGGTGCATCTGTGATTGAGAATGGCGGTAACGAAACAAACATGTGACGGAAGCATATCCAGGTAAGGTTCTAGATGCTTGCTGAGCTGTAGAGGTTGTTATCAGCAAAACAGAATGCACAATGGAAACGGCGGGAAGATATATACTCACTCGACTGAAAAGGAGAAAAAAAAAATCGCCGGGGAAGAAGGGTCTTGAAGAGGAGAGCGTTCGGTTTCTCTGCTTGCGCGGAGGAATTCCGGCAAATCTTTTCCCCTTCTTCCATCGTCCGTTCATTGTCGCCGGAGAACAATCCTTGTGAATCACCATTTCGGATACACGAGACACCACAGTTCGTTACTTCGGAAGTGCGAGTCGGTGTTGTTCGTCACTGTTTAGCCACACCAGAAGACTCCCAGAGCTGTCACATTCCTGTTCGAAGACGATCGTGAAGACTTTGCGTTGCTGCCAAACTAGGTAAGACTTCTTTCTCATATATGTACTGTTTTGGCCGAGTGAAGTTGATTCGATTTTCGAGTTTGTGTGAAAATCTCATGAAATAAGGCTATTTGTTGTAGAATAATATGATTTAGGCATCTGTACATCACTTCTTGATTGAGAATCATATCGAAATCAAATCGGAATCTCGTTTTTCAGATCGCATATCATATGTTCGACAAAATGCTTGATAGAAGAACCGAATTGATTTTTGTGAAATCAGTGCGTAGAACTCGTTCTTTTATGCTTGATGTGTTCTTAGGTTGATGAATCAATACTGAATCTGTGTTTTTCCTTGATTTTGTGGCACATTCATCATTTTTCCGAGTCGGCCATTGATGGAACCTTCGACGGAGATCCATTCCATTTTTTCCGGAGTGATGCCTGCGGTTAGAGGCCGCTTTAGTTAGTCTATCTCACGATTTGATTTGCATATATGTTTCCTACGTGCGATTGAGTTTCAGTTAACGTGATTTTTGAGTTTGAGAATTTCTCGCCGGAGTTAGTCCGGCGATGTAGAAACAGTCGGCCAACTAGTGGCCAATGGTCATTAGCCGGCCGCGGTCAATTGAAGTGGACAATTGAAGGTTGAGGTTGATGGTGCTATGGAGTTCGTCGAAAAAAGTGTTCTATGTGAAAACGTGACATAGCTATTCTCGGCGAAGATGAGGGCGTAGAAAGAGGGCCATCGGGGAAGAAGACCAGAGAAAAGGGGATAAAGAAAATGAAAGAAAAGAAACACTAGAAATAAAAAAATAATAATAATAACAAGAGTTGAATATAGTGGAGATGAGATCGTATTCTAATCTGGCTGGAGACTAGGACAAATAAATGGGCTCAATTTTAGTGTGAATGGGCTGAATTTGGAGTTGAGCTAAATGAATAAAAAAAAACGTTGGAAAACTTGGGCTTGAATTGTTGATAGCCCATCAGAAGAGACCCAAATTCGGACTGGGCCGCAAGAACTGATCCGAATTGCGAGTTTGATTGGGCCTTCTGGGTCCGGGTCAGACTAGGAAATCAGACCAGTTTCCCCTACCCCGGTCCGAAATCCATTTCCCCAAAAAATTTAAAAAAATTTTAAAAAAATTCAGAAAATTCATAAAAATAAAAAATGTGAGAAAAGCTAAAAAAATGTAGAATTCTCTTAGTTCGGGACTTTTAATAAGCACTTTTGACTTGAACAAAAATTTAACCCAAAATTAAATAAGCCTTTAGGGCTTTACCTTAGGGATTTTTGATTGTTTTTTTTAGAGACGATGCTAGGTCGTTGTTTGTGCACTTTCATTTTGATTTCATTTGATTGCGTACTTTAAATTCATTGATTGTTGTTTTCCCCTTTTAGAATGGTTAGGATGAAAATTCAAAATTCTCGATTAGTAAAAGACTGCCATGATATTTTGATTAGCAAATAATCGAGTTTAGGTACCGAAAGGGCATTAGTTGAAAAACTAGTGTAATCAAGTCCCTGATCCCTAAGAATCTTTGGTTGCGTTTGTTTTCGAGATAACACTCTCGTATCTCGATTAGGGTTTCTAACCGATCCTTAATCGTGGCTAGTGGCAACTCCTATCGAATAAATAAATTTAAACAATCAATGTCACGCGAGGTATGGACTTAGGGAGAGTCCAATAAAATACCTCTAAACCTACTTCCTTGAGGTGGCCCTCGAAGATTAGGTTGTGACAAGAAGAAATACAACTTCAAAACCATTCAACAACAAGACGAAGCAATGGAATCAGAAAACACAAATGTGCACAATAAGGTATGCACTGTAGGATAAATATGTCCCGTAAACACGCAACATTATGATTACATCCTCCACCATCAGTCAAGATCAACTTCATTATATGTAACATTATTAATAAAAAAAATATTTTACCTGTCATGGCCGGTGACCAGGCCATGACAAAAAAAGAAAAAATATATATTTTTAATAAAAATATTTTAATAAACAATATTATTAATAAAAAAATATTTTACCGGCCATGGCCAAACGAGATAAAAATGTATATTTTTAATTAAAAAATATTATTAATAAAAAATATTTTACAGGCCATGGTCGGCGATCAGGCCATGGCAAAAAAAAGAAAAAAATATATTTTTAATAAAAAAATATTTTACCAACCATGGCCGGCGATCAGGCCATGGCCAAAAAAAATAAAAATATTTTAATAAAAAAATTATTAATAAAAAAATATTTTATTGGCCATGGCCGGTAACTAGGTCCTGGCGAAAAAAAATAAAAATATATATTTTTAATAAAATTTTATTAATAAAAAAATTATTTTATCAATCATGGCCGGCGACTAAGCCATGGCCAAAAAAAAGAAAAATACTTTTAACAAAAATATTATTAATAAAAAAATATTTTACCGGCGAGCAGGCCATGGCTCAGAAGGAGGAAAAGAAAAAAAAGAAAAAAAAGAAAGAAATATTAAAATATTTAGAAATATTATTAATAAAAAGAAATTTTGTGGCGTTATCAAATGCATTTCTGTTCTTTTTCTATTCCAGGATGGAATTTTTGGCCGTTAACAAAAGTCTTAAAATGCTCAGAATTAATTTCAGGCACAGAATCAAAAAGAATCATTTCTGAGCAGAATCTGTTCCCAGGCACAGAATCGTTATCATGCCGAGCAGTGGTACTCGGTTGGGCAAGAATTCGGTTCCGAGGCAATGAAGGTGTTCATTCACCTCTTGAACTGCTCAAAGAACTTAACAAACTTGATTTTCTCGCCTCCTATTTCGTGGGTCTTTTGACGTGTTGTTCTCATTTGCGGGGTTTGGTTTTTTTTTTTTTTTGGTCGAACATCTGAGGGGTTCAGACACCTATAAATAGAGAGGAGCCTGACCCAAGGAGAGGGGAGAGAGAGAGAGAGAACAAAAAAAAAAGCGAAGAGAGAGAGAGAGAGATAGAGAGAATTTGTCTTCATCCGTGAGAGAATCACCGAAGGGGAGTTCGCTGGTCGGCGGCAACGTTCAGAGAAGAAGAAACGCTCAGTGATTTCGAGCAATCTTATTTCCCACGAGTGTCCAAGGTTCGACGAGCCGTTGCGTTTGTTGCCACTCCGCCCACCCTTACTGCAGCAACCTCGGCAGGCAACGAACACCAAGGTGCGCGTGACTCCTCGGACGAACACCATCGGTTCAGGGGAAATTTCCACCAAGGTGCCAGTCCTCCCGACGATTTCCAGGAGCACTGAGGTTCTGCTCCGATAGGGTGGTGCCACATCTGTCGAAACGGCAATTATTGCGGTCTTTTAAAGTTCGTCATTGCGCGTCGGTATTATTCGGTGTTGTTATTTCAGGCATGATTATTTCCATCCTTAAACCAGTTTGATCGCGTTTGCCGTGATAGTATTGAACTGAATTAACTCGCATCTTTGGAGGGCACAATTGATGTTCGTGATTTAGTCAAACCAGCCAATGTTATTGAAACCTTAACCATTTCATCGAGTCTTGATTGTTCCATGGCTTTAGTTAAGATATATTAGGGCAGTGGGCCTTTGGGCCCAAAGGTCGGATCCTTAATATCGTCTCGTGCATTATTCGTGTTTTTACTATTAAGTTCCTCTATGCAATGGTGGGTCAAATAAATTTGGCGTGTATTAAAACAATGTCTCGACAGCTCGCAATCTCCAGCGCCTTGCTGCCATCCGACCACAATCCAGCTCGTCTCGGTAGCGTCGGCGTGCTTCCAAGCAGCTTAACGGAGTTGCCAGTGCCCCTCCCGCAGTATAGGCGTACCCACAAGTTCTCCGGCGTTCATCCCTCTCCAGCGTCTCTCGGTTTTCCTGGTGCCCGGCAGTTACCGCCACGTTCCGTCGGCTCGTGTTACGGTCATCGTCAAAAGGGCAATTATTGCGGTCTTTCTAAGTTCGTTAATGCGCGTCGGTATTATTCGGTGTTGTTATTTCAGGCATGATTATTTCATTTCCATCCTTAAACCAGTTTGATCGCGTTTGCCGTGATAGTATTGAACTGAATTAACTCACATGTTTGGAGGGCACAATTGATGTTCGTGATTTAGTCAAACCAGCCAATGTTTTTGACACCTTAACCATTTCATCGAGTCTTGATTGTTCCGTGGCTTTAGTTTAAGATATATTAGGGCATTGGGCCTTTGGGCCCAAAGGTCGGATCCTTAATATCGTCTCGTGCATTATCCGTGTTTTTACCGTAAGTTCTTCTATGCAGTGATTCGTTAAATAAATTTTGCGTGCATTAAGTAAAGTGACGTTTGACCATTGTCGATGACCGATCTTTCCAAGTTGCTATACTCATTGTCCATTTTTTTTTTCTCTAATTCAGGTAATGTTGTCACCGCGAGGCGATAGTGTCGCGTTATGAATGGGTCGCAAAGCCGTGAACAAGCAAATTGTGAGTCTCCAAAATCAAGTCGACGAGTTGCGTTCCACGGTAGCTCATCTCATTAAGCAAAAGTGCCACAACGACATGGATGCATCGTCTTCGAAGGAAACCTTTGATCCGAAGAAGGGAGATGTGATGGAGCTCGATGCTACGCTGAAAAGACCGGTGGCATGTCTGGAGGGCAAAATATTTGATCAAAATGCGGCAGGTTCGTCTCGCCCTGGCAAGGTTAAAGCTCCTAGAAGATTTGAGGTGCCTGACTTCTACAAATATGATGGCACGACCTGCCCGAAGGCGCATATGCAATATTATCACATCAAAATGGCACAATACGCCGATCAAGCGCGGCTATTGATGCGAACCTTCCAAGAGAGTCTCACCGGGCCTGCGTTACAATGGTTCTTCGAAAAGAAGATATATCTGATGAAGAGTTGGGATGAGATATCTTGTGCATTCCTCCAGCAATACCATTCCAACGTAGAAGCTGCGTTGTCTCATGAGGATTTGGCCCGCACCAAAAAGCAGCCGACGGAGTCTTTCAAAGCATTTTTGAAGAGATGGGAAGCTTCAGCTGCGCAAGTTCTTCCTCAGTTGACTGAATTGGAAATGATGAAGCTGTTCGTACAAGCTATGCCCTATTCGCTCCGCTTCCAGATACGAGGAATGAGCTTTGATTCCTTCAACAAGTTGATCCTTGCATGCGAGCACACTGAATATTCATACAAACACTCGAACGAAGTCCCGAGGACGAAAGGATCAATGACTCACGCCCTAGTTTTAAGCACTACGCCACAGTTTTAAGCACTAATCTCATCTGAAGATTGACTTTTTCTTGCTCTTAGAAGACCAGGGGCATATTTGATCGTTTGCACACTCCTCTGCGTAGGGAGTATTTATCGCTTTCTAGGATTTCAATTGTCGTTTATGCTTTCATTCTTAAGACTTGATTGCTTTAATTACTCTTTCAATAATGTAGTTTATTTGATTCAATCAACAAAAGAGGATGTCGGATTGGCCGATTAAATTGGCAGTAGTTTGAAAGTTACTTTTCTAACAAAACATACTATATACATGGATATACATCATCGATAGTTGATACACCGAAACTTACGGTTCTAACATAGAAAGATACCAATCACAATGAATGGGCTCTTATCATCATTACTTGATTCACTGATGATTACTTTTCCATATGAAAATCATCTTCTTGTATAGATAAAATCAATCATTAATAATAAGTTGAAAGTAATTATGTATTGTAGAATGCTAATAACTGAGCACACGTACCATGACCCTGACCATCACGGTTGGATGTTCTTTATCCTGATTACTCCTGCCACATCAATGTGTGGTACAGATTTTCATTCTAACCCTCCCAGAATATTCATGTAATCAATATGCAGCAGACCTAATCCTGTGTATAACGATATTGTTCCGATTGCCGTACGTTGCTTTCTCATTCTCGTTGCCTTTTTAATGAAACACGAAAAGAAGAAACAAATTAAACTAAAGCCACAAATTACAAGCGTGTCAAGCGCATGTCAAGCGAGCGCAGAGAGTGCGGAGATAGAAAGGCATTCGACAAAACGACATTACTGGTGAAGCGTGACCCTCTCCTTGATTATGGACTTTCATGAAAACGAGGTCACCTTTGTGAACCCTAGTTATTGCCTTCTCAAATTTGTTCATGGACATGGTGAATGATTCGATTTTTTTTTGCTTTGTGTCTTTTACCACATTGCCTGAGTTTAAATTCATCTGAGCCGTGTGTTCGGATTGTTTAGCACTTCAAGGTTTTTTCCTGAATTTTCTAAGATAATCCGAGTCAATTGAACAAAGTGATCTTCTTGTACACTTTCGGCAATGGATTGGGTGATGGTCTTCCATCCTAAGAAGAGATGCGTGGGAAAATTACCAGAAAAGTCCTAAACCTTTTGCAATTATACCAATTCAGTCCTAAACCTTTTATAATTGTGCCAAATTAGTCCATCATGCCACTTTTGGCAGGCCGGCGTTGACGTGGATGCCGGTCGACTAACGTGGCATTATTTTAATATTTTTTTCCTTTTTTTTTCCTTCTTCCCCCGGCCGGACCAGCCAGGGGGAGGCTCGCCAGCGTCCACGTTAGTGCCGGCTGGCCAAAAGTGGCAGGATGTACTGATTTGGCACAATTGTAAAAGGTTTAGGACTGAAATGGCATAAAAAAAGATTTATGACTAAATTGGCACAATTGTAAAACGTTTAGGACTTTTTTGGTAATTTTCCCGAGATGCGTTCGTGCGTTTTGTCAAAGCTGTGGTCTCTAGAAATTCAATAGTTTTAATAACTAAAGTCTTGGAGCAATCCATCGATGCCATATTAAAGCATCAAATCGAACTTCAAATTAAAAGTTAATCGATTCTAATATGCCTTAAGCAGTCTCAAGGACTTTGTAAGATTCGAATTGCGTAAACAAAAGAGTGGACCATTAATTGAAAACAAATAAGGAAATTGCGAGGAACTTTTGTTGAATTAGGAAGAGAGCTGGCTTTAATTTTTTGGGTGCATGCTTGCTTGATGATTGGATTTGAACAATAAACTTCTCAATGGAAAATCATGAAGTGCATAGAGAACGTAAAAAGCTTACAGGACTTGACTGGAAGATTTTATAATTAAAGACAAATAACTAAACCTAGGAAATTTAATTGGCTTCGTATTTCAAATTCAAAACTAAAGCAAAATCTAATCCTGAATAATCTTCGAAAATCTGATGGGCTTCTTGATTGATGTTGTACGATGCTTGTTCCAAGTGTATTGTTTGTGTTGAATGTCTTGAGAGATATAGGTGTCATCCTTGATTCTTCCTGCATCTTTAATGAGTCATTCCATTATGCATCATAATCTTCCTTCGTAAGAATCTCTAAGTGTCTTTTGACTTGTGCACTACTTCATGGATGACTTGTAACCGCTCCAAATCCTTTAGATGCAGTTCTTCCTTGGTTGATGGATCCTTCTTGACTTATACTTCAACTTCCTATTATGTTTTGAGTTAATCAATTGTCATCACGTGTCATGAACTCCACTTAAACTCTGTCCGTCGGAAACTCACGATTGATGAGCTCTTCAAACATTTCATGATTTGGTTTCTTGGGTCATGTGTGTTGTTATGACTTTAGGTTCAATGAGCTTGTTTAGGCATTTTATTGAGTAGGCCTTATGTTTTAATTGTATTGTTATGACGCGGTGTCAATGCACTAACAAGTTGCCAGCTTGCTCTTTGAATTAATATTTGCTTTGATGGCGTGTTATGGAATGCGAGCTTCTAACCAATTCATCTGGACAAGCATAATCGAAAGTTCGTTTGCGTCCGTGCTGCGCCATACCAAGGGTTGGCATTCTAATATCCAGGTCGATTGCTTCTAGCAAAATCCAACAAACAGGGAAAGAATTCCTTCAAGTGCAGATTTCCTATTCCACAATTGATCGATACTTAAACCATCCTGATGATGGCCATTCAAGCCTTGCCCAGTCATTCTTTATCTCACGGTCCTCTCTTTGAATGACAGGAAAGATACAGGGGGAGGAAACTCATGAACCACAGAAAAATCGACTAGTAAGGCCTGCCATTAGGGAGGCAGGAGTAATCAAAGTTAAACTAGCGCTGTTGATTCGATACAATAGTCATTAAGCAACCGAAGTTCCCACTGACTTGTTAGGCAGTTCCAACAGTTAGAATCACACGCGAGCGCGTAGAGTTAAGGGACGTCGCATTTGTCAATTGGGATGAAAATACTATCCAAGTGTTCTGGCTTTTGGCCACGCCATTCCAAGTCCTTCCACCAACCCCTCTTCCCCCTGATTTTCTTCAAATGCTTGTTGGAAACTTCATCGGTTGAAAGAGACTTGAGACTCAGGCCGTAAAAACTCAACCTTTCTAACCTCGGCGCGATCCGTAGCCCACAGGGCATACTGGAAAGTTCAGGTACTAATGGAGGGACAACTTCCACAAAATAGGGAGGAAATAAGACTCACGGACTTTGCCAGTAGAAGTTTGGCTGTTAAGTAGGCTTTTGATGGCTGGGCAGGCCTCAATTGTGACCTCCTCCAAATTGTTGAGATTACCAAGCATCTCATGGGAGAAAATAACCGTCAGCTCAGGGCATTTACACAATGTCAATAACTTGAGAGAAGATAAACATCCTTCCGCACTGAGACCTTCCAAATGTTCCTCAAGTTTCTCATGTATTACACATACAGAAATTTGATCGATTCAAGACAGATGCTTTTGCAGTGAGATTCAGTTAAAGCCTCTTTATGCATGGTATCAGGCGCATCTAAGCACTTCAAGCTTATTACATTGCCCTAGAACACAGCATTTGAGTTGCCCCATGCTATCTATCCTTAGTTCAGACAGCTTCTTGAGATTAGCATGCCTTTCTAAGAAAGCCATCTGATTGTTGCAGGATGTCCTTTATCTGTGAAGACACCGTCACCAGTTATGTACCTCAGGTATCGGTTGCACTGTTCCAGCCTGAATTCAATATCTGATGGTAGCTGATTCATGATGCGGTTAGCATGATTGCCAACGAGAAGTCTAATTTGAGCTAAATATGGATGCTCCATTGATTTCCTAAGCTGATTAAACTGCCTCAAAAGTTCCAATGTAGGAAAGGAGAACTTGATAGTGCTTAACCTTTTCAAGTTGCAAACTTTAGATACTACACCTTTAGCACATGTATACCACCATTCAGCATCGGCATCCACATTGAGATTCAGTTCTTCCAAGTGTAACAGAGAAGATATTACCCCATGAGGAATCGCTATTTTAGACTCATTTGAAGGGCACCTTGGTTCGTCCAACAGCTCAGAAGTCCTGGTTTGCATCAAACATGCCTCTTTTGCACTCTCCCATTCCTCAACCTCTGGTGGCTCTGTGAAATCCAAGCCACCCCGCATAAGAAGCACACGACTTTCCCCGAGTTGAAAAATTAAGGTCACCAATATATGCTGATCCAGATCTTGAAACTTCACAAATTGCTCATTCTCATCAACTTCGAGCAGGTTAGCATTGACAAGATCTTTTAGAATTTTTTGGCCGTCATCATGGGTGTCTACCATACCATCCCTGACCCATAGGCCTCTGGCAGTCTCAGCTGCTATCTCTTGTGAATTGTTACAAAGAGCAAGATTTTTCAAGCATCTTCTAGTTTTGTCATCTTTTAGTTGGGCAATGCCAAATTTGATACATTAACCACAAGAGCTTCTATACCTGCTTCATGACTTGCAGGTCGAATCGTCCAAGCGCATGTTTCCAGATTAAATGAAATTAACATTTTGCAGTGCCTTTGCCACTAGAATAACAGCATGCGAATAGTGACTGCACATCCTAACTATTTCCCTAGCTAGGACTTGAACATTAGTTGAATGAACAACTTCAACCACATTCTGACGAAATAATTCCCAGAACAAGAGATCGTCCAAATATATTTTCTTGTCCACTTCGATTTCATCACACAACTGTCCTGATCCATTCACAAAGACTACCTTGCTACCAATTGGCGGTGTTGTATCAGAAATTCTCATTGTCTCCAACTTCAAGGGTTGATTAATGCCAACAAGAAGAGTGAAAACTTGAACCCTTCCATGCATTCACCACTGAATGTGGCATTTCAACTGCATTGGCTTTAGTTAAATTAGAAGATATTTGTCCAGCAATCTTCACATGCACCTTTTCATGTCAGAGTTCATACTCCAGATGAACAACACAGATGACTCTATCAAATAGATTCCTCAAAATTGTGAATTCCTTCAACGCTTCAATGACCATAGCTTTTCCAACCTCATTTTTGCCGGGAAAAGTGCCAGTTTAGTCCTAAACCTTTTGCATTAGTGCCAATTTAGTCATAAACCTTTTTTTGGTGTCAATTCAGTCTTAAAACTTTTTCATTGGTGCCAATTTAGTCCTAAACCTTTTTTTGGTGCCAATTAAGTCCTAAACCTTTTAAATTGGTGCCAATTCAGTCATAAACCTTTTGTTTTTATGCCAATTTAGTCCTTTTGGTCAATTTTAAACGAGGTTGGAAAACCCATGGTCAAAAACAAAATTGACCGGAAAAGCTATGGTCAAAATTTTAAAGCTATGGTGGCCTCGCTTGTCGGTGGCAAGGGTCACCTCGCCCAGATCTGGCGAGGCCGCCCCTCGCCGGCCATGAGCGAGGCCACCCTCACCTAGCCCTTCTCAAGCTTCGCCGGTGGTCGGCCCGGCCACCGGCAACCGGTTGACGAGGGGAGGAAAAAAAATATAAAAGAAAGGAAAAAGGAAAGAAGAGGAAAAAAAGGAAAAAATTATTTAAAATAAAAAATGCTGACTATACCCGCTGACTCATCCTCCGTCGAGCCACGTTGGCGTCAGAAATTAATAAAAAATGCCACGTCGGATTTTCCATCAAATTGGCACTTAAGTGATCTCTTTTCCTCCGACTTGACACCAAAGTGATCCAAAAAAAAGTTATGGCACCAAAGTGACCTCCGTACACAACTTATGGCACTTGCAGTGTCCTTTTGCCGGTTAAAAATGGTCTGATTCAAATTAATCCATTAACACGTTGATGACCCATTTATGCCCAATGCAATTTTCTTGACACATATCCGACCCGACCCATACTCGACCCCTACCCAAATTGCTAAAACACTTTCATATTTAACTAAATCTAGGAAAACTATACTTAAACTAATATGACAGTGCGGAGTGAGTGAGCACATGATTAAGCGGGGGCAAGAAAGATAAGTTAAGTTTAAATAAGTTGTAAATCCATTTATAACCCATTTAACACATATATTATACATATATCCATTTATGTCTCATTTACTAAATATAACTAACCCATTTACTAATATATGGGTCAAGAAATGGGTTTGTAACCCATTTTAATAGGTCTAGGGTCAGGTAAAAAATGATCTGACCCAAATTGACCCATTAACTCGTTTATGATCCGTTTATGCCCAATGCAATTTTTTTGACCCATATCAGACCCGACCCAACCTATCCATATTGCTAAAACGCTTTCATATTTAACTAAATCTAGAAAAACTATATCTACACTGACATAAGAGTGCGGAGTGAGTGAGCACGAGATTGAGTATAGGTGAGAAAGATAAGTTGAATTTAAGGGTGCGTTTATTTTACGGAAACGTAATATTTTTGGAAATGTTTTTCAGAAAATCATTTTCCAGGAAAATAGTTAGTTTTCCTTTGTTTGGTGATATGTGATAGAAAATATTTTCTGGTGTTTGGATCTCATTTTGAAAATGACTTCAATCCCTCGATTTTATCTCAAGCCAAAAAATAATTTTCAATTTTTCAATATTTTTATTTTTAAAGTAAAAAAGAAATAGAAAAAAGAAAGAAAAGAATAAAATATTAAAAAAGTAAAGGAAAGTAATTTCGGAAAGTATTTTCACTTTCTTAGATTAGGAATTTGCTTTCCTAATTTTATATATGAATGTTTTCCTTGATCGGAAAGTGTTTTCGGTTGACTAATAATTTTCGGCAAACTAAATAAGTGAAAGTCCAGAAAACAGATTCCCAAAAAACACTTTCCCTGAACCAAATGCACCATAAGGGTACAAATGATAATCATTCTATTTCTGTTTAAAACTAGTTTTCTGTTCCCGAAAACAGATTTGAAACAGAAACCCGTTTGATAACTCAATCCATTTTTCTATTTTGGAACAACTTTTTGTTCAAGAACTAATTTTGGACCAAAAATCAGAACAAAAAAAAAGTAGGTTTTCTGTTTCTGGACAAGAAATGAAAACCATTTTTAAAAGAACCTATTTTCTCTCTTCAAAACACATCTCTTCCTAAATTTGTCCTCAATCTAACCTGGTCAAACCGATTCGAACCGGTTCAGTCCGGTTCATACCCGGCGGGAAAATAAAAAAAATTCAAAAAAATGGAAAAATCAGAAAAAATAAAAATTTAAAAAACTCATAATTTTTTTTAGAAAATCTGGAAAATTTCTAAAAGTCTAAAAAAAATTTCAGAAATCCATAAAATTGAAAAATTCTAGAAAAATTCATTAAAATGTTCAAAAAATTAAAAAAAGTCAGATTTCAGGAAAATAGGAAATTTGGTGAATTTAAAAAAAATCAAAAATCAAAAATTTCAAAACTTCACAGGATGGCTTAGAATACCTATGGCCACCCACTTTGAGTGAAATTTAAATTTTTTGATGTGCCCAAATGATTTTTTTTGAAGACTCCTTAGTTTAGGGATTTAAAAGGGGTTTTAACCCTCAAAAGGGGTTCTAAAAAAATGGATTTCTCTTATGGGAAATAGAAATTTGTATTTTTATCAAACGGGTTTCTATTCTAGGAAATAGAAATTTTATGCTATTGTCAAATGGGTTTCTATTCTAGAAATAGAAATTTTTGGTCGTTATCAAACTTGTTTCTGTTCTTAGAAACTCGTCTTGGGAACAGAAATAGAAAAATCTATTTCTGTTTTAGGAATTGTTTCTGGAACAGAATAGTTGTCATTCGCGCCCTAAATAAGTTGTAATTCCATTCATGGTCTATTTACGACCCATTTATGACCCATTTAACATTTATATTATACATATACCCATTTATAACCCATTTACTAATATATGGGTTAAGAAATTAGTTTATGACCTATTTTAACGGGTCTATTGGCAATCTCGAAGCCATTGGAGTTCCCCATTATATGAAGGTTTGCTCAACGATGTCCTCAGGTTCAGGTTAAGGTTCCGGTTCAATCCCCATTAATGTGCTTTTGGCCCTTTTGGTAAGAACATATGAGTTTTGTATTAAAGCAGTCCTCAACGAAAAATTCTTTTAATTTTTTTTATAAACTACAAAAAATAAAAAATAAACAAATTTTTTTTTGTAATTGTTGGTAACTATGCATTTATTTTTGATATATCTAAAAGTGTTTCATACTAAATAAGAATAATGGCATAAATTAAAAATAAAATAAAATAAAAGGAAAGGTTTGAAAGTGTGAGTCATCTCCAAACCAATTTGCAACAAGAAAAGAAATTTAAAACTCAGAAATAGGTGACTATTTCTTCTACACACGTTTCGAAAAAACTGAAAACACTACTTGGAAGATTTTAAAGAATAAAAAGCAACCACTTTTAAAGTAAATGTGATCGGTTAGCCCAGCCCGTCAAAACAAAAAGTAATTAAGTAGGCAATAAAAAGCACACTAATAATGTATTAGCTCGACCGATTTATCAGTCGATTGCCCATGTGATGATAGGCACATACATGTACATTATGGCAGTTAATGGTAAAGGAAAAAAAATTTAAATTTACATAATATTTTCACATGTCATTTATGTGATTAGATCTACTGTATCTAATATTCGCTACGAGTAAATGTCAATAACAGAAATCATTTGCATTTTCAATGAAATTTTCATAATAAGCAAATTTTCAAGTTGCGATTCTCCTTTTTTCCTCAATAAAAGATGCTTAAGTTAGTTTATTATCACAAATACAACGAGTCCCATTCTATTTCTGATGATATTAATAGAGATGCTCTCTTTTTTTGGTAAAGAATTTTGGATCCTGCGTCTATAATCTATTTTTTTAAAAGAAAAAGGCAATCCATTTCATGATTTTATAATACCCCCGACCCAACCTGACCTGTGCTCCGCGAAGTTTTCGCCCTTTAGGCGGTTAAATACCCGAATCATTTCATCGTCTTCCCTAAATCTCATCCCGTATCTGAAAACTCTCACTCGATCGATACACAGTGCCAACGAAACCCCGGTGAGACTCTTCTCGTCACCATTAAGAATGCCCGGCAACACTCGTCAGCCTCTTCAGCTGGATGCGGAAGAGCAAGTCCTCTCCACTCAGAAGCAACGCTCCAAGTTCCGCAAGTTTCTCAGGCACCTTCTGCAGGCCCAGTGACTACTTCAACTTTAGCGCCATCCCCTCGATCACAAGTACGGCACCTATGTCCTCAAGGAGTCCGTCCTCGCCACCTACCCTAAGGATAATGGACAATCCAATTCTTGTAATGGGGGTGGCATGTTCTGATAACATATCGTCCTAAAATCTTTTAAGATAATTTCGTCGATTTGAATTTAAAATTCTTTTCTCAATTTGAGGACACTTTGCTTGATTTAAGGAATCAATTTTGCTATCATCATGTAACTATGTATCTATTTAAACATATGATGTACATCAATAGAAGAACAAGGAATATAAAAAATTCAAAGCTTATTTTACTTTCTTTATAGTATCATAGCATTCTGCGTAATAGCTTTATTTGTGATCCTACTTCTTCTTCCTCATGGCTGCCTCCAACAATTCTGAAGCTACTAGCGTTATCAATACCCCAGTTCAGTCCCCACCTATTGTGATTTCAAGCATTTCTAGCCTTATCCCAATCAAACTGAACGCCTCCAATTATCTCCTTTGGAAATCCTTGTTCATGCCTATTTTGCGTGATCATCGCTTGATGCATCATGTTGATGGCTCTATTCCTCCACCTTCATCTAATGATCCCACATATCCAACTTGGTTTGAAAAAAACCAGCTGCTGTTATCGTGAATCAATGCCACATTAAGCGACTCTGCTCTTTCATATATCGTCGGACTTACTTCTGCCAAGTAAGCATGGGATCTGCTCAATAATAGATATGCTTCTACAACACCTGCCCAGGTGGTGTCCCTCAAATGGTTGCTTACTCGACTCAAGAAGGGCACTCAATTTATGGCTAATTATCTCCAGCAATTTAAAGTTATTTATGACCAATTGGCAGCCTGTGGCTCTCCTCTAAGTGAGAATGATTGGCTTATTCACATCCTCGATGGGCTGCCACTATCATATCGACAATTATGTTCCTAGGTTTGTATTCGCGCTAGTACATCGACCCTATCTATTGAAGAACTTCATACCCTGTTTATCTGTGAGGATCTCTCTTTGACTGAAGATACACTACCTGTGGTTTCAGCTAAGTCTACTGCATTGGTGGCTTCCAAACCTTTCAGGCCCAACAACTCTCGTCAATTCTCTTGGTGCCGCGGCCTTGCACCGTCTCATGGAACATTTCCTCCACGCCAGCAGTCCTTTACCTCCTCTGGATTGGTGCAACAACAACCATCATCCCAAGGTCAACAAAAATCTCAAAATTTGGGTGTTTGTTCACAATGTCAAATCTGCAATTGTATGGGTTACACTGCCATCGACTGTTATCACCGAATGGACTACACCTATCAAGGCCGCCATCCACCGAAAAAACTTGCAACAATGGTTGCCATTGCCTTGACCCACCCAACACTTTGTACACCAACACTGGAGCCACTCATCATCTCACCCCGGAACTCGAAAATCTCCAAATTTCAACTGCTTATGATGGTAATGACACTATTGAGATAGGTAATGGCCACGGTATGCCTATTGCACATGTTGGTTCCACTACCCTTTCATCCTCTTCATCACCTCTTCACCTCAAATCTATTTTTCATTATCTCATAGCTTCATACAATTTATTCTCTGTTTACCGATTTTCCAAAAAAAACAATTGTTTCTTTAACTTCAATCCCTTTGGTTTTTGTATTAAGGACAAGGCCACAGGAAGGATACTAAGTCAAGGGCCAGTTGAGAACGGCTTGTACCCACTTCGCACTCCACCATGATCCACCGCCGCAAAAGCTCATTATAGTTCCTCCATCACCACAGACTAATGGCATGCTTCTCTTGGCCATCCCTCTCATGACATTCAACGGGCCATTTTCTCAGTCATTTCTATTTCCAATAAATCAGGATCTTCCATTTGCTCTTCATGTCAGTAGGCGAAGAGTTACAAGCTTCCTTTTTCCAAGTCTTATTCTTCCTCTAGTTGCCCTCTAGAATTATTACATTGTGATGTATAGGGCCCTACTCCCACATTATCTTGTTCTAATTATTCCTATTATGTTCTCTTTGTTGATGATTTTTCCAATATTCATGGTTATTTCCTATGAGATTAAAATCCGACTTTTATGAAATTTTTGTTAGTTTTAAAAAGCAAGTTGAAAATCTTTTGCGTCGTACCATCACCACATTTTGCTCAGACAGTGATGGCAAATTCACAAGTAATACCTCCAACAATTTTCTTCAATTATATGGCATTACACATGAATATTCTTGCCCCCACACACTAGAACAAAATGGTGTTATGGAGCCCAGACACCGCCACGTCATCAAAATTGACTAAGCTATGATGGCCCATGCTCATATGCCTTCTAAATTTTGGTTGGAAGCCTTCACCATAGCCATTTATTTGATTAACCGCATGCCCATACTTCAATATCACACTTACTCTTCATATCAAGCTTTATTTCACACCCCTTCTAATTATTCACACTTACGAACCTTTGGTTCTCTTTGCTTCCCATGGCTCCAACCTTACAAGGCTAACAAATTAGAACTTTGATCAACCCCCCTTGCTATTTTATAGGTTATAGCCCCAGTCATTAAGGGTATCGTTGTATGGATCTCTTATCTGGTCGAGTATATATTTCTTGTCATGTGGTCTTTGATGAAACTTAGTTTCCTCACTTCCATATCACTCCCACTCATTTTTCACATGTTCCACCTCATAGTCTCGATTTTTTTTGGAATCATTCAAACTGAGGATGCTCATTGCGATCCCTCCACCACTTCACAAGTCATTCTCACATCCAACAACACCTCCTTGGTGCCTTCATCTATCGTGCAAACCTTTGGCCAACCCCATCCTCCACCTGTTGATAATCAACGTATCCCTTCTTCTTCCACTTACCCAATGCAAATAAGATCTAAGTCTGGTATTACCAAACGAAAGGCCTTTCCTATACCCTTTACCCAATTCCGATTACACTCACCGCTAACCATATCTCCGAACCAATATGTTACTCCCAAGTGGTTAAGGAACCTCAATGGCGTCATGCCATAGATCAAGAATTTACCTCTCTTCAACTGCAACAAACATGGTGTTTGGTCCCTTATGATCCTAATATGAACGTAGTAGGCTTCAAACGGGTGTTTTGAGTTAAATGAAATCTGG
Source organism: Syzygium jambos (assembly GCA_031216235.1). Classification (NCBI taxonomy): domain Eukaryota; kingdom Viridiplantae; phylum Streptophyta; class Magnoliopsida; order Myrtales; family Myrtaceae; genus Syzygium; species Syzygium jambos. The sequence goes on along the minus strand of CM062226.1, from coordinate 2,136,050 downwards.
ATGCTCTATTAGTTGCTACAAAGGTCGCCTTGTTGCTAAAGGTTTCCATTAACAACCGGGTATTGACTTTATTGAGACCTTCAGTCCTGTGGTAAAACCTTCCACCATTCAAATTATTTTCTCTTGCGGTCTCTCACAATTGGCTACTTTGACAATCGGATGTCGAATGTGCATTTTTACATGGTGATTTGCAAGAAACAGTGTTCATGTCCCAACCTCCAGGATATGTTGATCTGGGCAAATCTAATCATATCTGTCACATGAAGAAATCCATCTATGGCCATTGTCAAGCCTCTTTACATATTTTTCAAGATCATTGATTTTCTTTTTTATTGTGAGATTAGAAAGGGTTTTCTCAACATTTTTATGTTCGAGATCTTCTTTTACATATTGGAGGTGATTTTCTTTGTTTTGTATAATACAATTTATTTTAGAAATAGATTGTTCCTAAAGTTTATTTAAGTTTGTGTTTGTGGTTTACTTATAAACTCAAAAATTATTTTCTTCTTTAAGAACTTGGTTTCTATCCCATCATTAGTAACTTTAAAAGGTTGTGTGAGGCCTATAAAGGGAGTTCCTAGAATGACATTTTGTTTAGTATTGTTAACAAGAAGGAACGAAGTGTTATAGGAGGTGTTATCTTTCACAATTTCAGCTACTTGAATCTTGTAGCTAATATGTAATTTATTTCCTTATGCTGATTTGAGTGATCGAGTCGTTTTTTGAAAATAATTGGTAGGTACAAGACTTTCTTTAATACAATTAAGGTTTACTACTATATCGAAAAGTGCTGTTGTATTTAAAATAAATTCCTTATTAATTCTTATCGTGATATTTATCCTGGTTGTTATTTCTAAAAGCATTAGCAAGAAGCTTGGATATGAAGAGTTAGGGTCAGAATTTGATTGAGGTTTCAAGGTTTCTTCAATATGTTATTTTCCTTTTATAGATTTTGATCTTATTTCTGAGATTTCCTTTTGAATTTCTATTTGGGTAAGCTTAAGATTTTGAATTTCTAGTTTCCGTTGATTGATTTCTTATTTAAGATCATTTATAGAAATGGGTCTAGAAACAATTTTCTTTCCTCTATTGAGAATATTCAAGAGGTTATAAGGAACATTTGAATGTTGTTTAGGATTTATAGAAGATTGAAGACCACTAATATATTTGATCCTTTTTTCTGGGTTAGAAATTTGATCAATTGTTTGTTAAATGATTTCTTCTTCTTTTGTTAAAACATTTATTTCTAAAGAATTTTCAGATTCTTCTGATTCGGAAAGGGAAGTGGTTTCAATGTCATTAACTTGAAGACCATCTTCTTCAAATTCATTAGAGGAACTGTTATCATTTTCAGCCATCATTTGACTGAGATGATAGAGAGTTTCTCCATCTAAATTTAATTCATTGATTTTTTTACTTATTTTGCAATATCTGGAAGTATGTTCTTTCTTACCACAATTATAACATTCAAAATCCTTTCCTAAAAGTTTTAGTTTTATTATATCCTTTTCTAACGTTTTTTCTATCATTTTTCATATTGACTTTTCTCCTATTTTTCTTGACTTTAATGTTCTGGAGGACATTTTCCTGAACATTTAGGTTTTGAAGATTTAATAGTTTTGAAAGAGGGATCATATTGGCACAAACGTCTCCTAGTCCTTTGTTAGAGTTCTTCTTTTCCTTTTTGATCTGTTTTTGCAAACGTATATTGGTACATAATTGTGTTCTTATTTTATAGACATAAGAGGTTAATTCACCATAAGAGAGAAGGACATATGGAATTTGTTCTCCATATTCTTCTCTTATCTTATTGCGAACTTGTTCTCCTATCAATTTTGGTAAACTGACAAGAAATTTTTCTTTCCAGAAAGGTTGGTTGCAATCTACCCTAAAGAAAACTCTTTGTAAGAAAATTCCTTTATATTCTTTAAATTCTCCTAGATTTTTACATTTCATATTAGATAAAAAGATCTAAATCCTTATCACGAACATGGGAGGAATCTCCTATGAAATGTTGAGGTATAGAAAATATCAAAGTGTTGATAGCATCTTGGATTGGTCGACTGTTTTCATCCATAATTATTTGGCCATAATCATCTAACTAATAAGCATTAAGAATATGTGTTCTTTGTTCTTCAGTAAGATAATCATCCCACCATCCCTTTAGTTGGCCTGTAAAGCTTGCTATTATGAGATAGGCAACATAATAATCTGTGGTATCCAGGATGGTCTTATAGGTATTAGCAAGCATAATCATTTGACTAAGTATGTTCATAAGATTATGTTCAGAGACACCATCTATGTTCCATTCATAAATTGATCTTGAAGAATATTTATTCTGGATTTTAGAAGATGATTCCTCTAAGGCTATATCGGGTGGAGTGACCCTGGAAAAGTATAGTTTTTGCCAGTCTTTCCATATGATTTTATTGATTTTTTGAATTGATTCATTATCAATTTCTTCAAGAACATTAAGTTTTTTTTTTTTGGTAACCCAGGGAACCCCCGCACGGCCGACAGCCGGGGAGTAAACCCTGGGGGCGACACGTGCTAGCCACCACACACGTGCCACCGGTTAAGTCACCCTGCGGCGCCCGGGATTCGAACACTCAACCTTTTGCGAGAGGAAGAGTGCGCGCTCCAGCAGCGCCACTCAGGGGGGTGGTCAAGAACATTAAGTTGTTATGGAGTATCTTTTACAATTGGGTTGGAAGCTCCGGCTCCTATTTTGGGAGTATCTAAAATTATGAAAGCTTTAGAATCTTCCCTATAAACTGTTTTTCCTTTAATAGCTTTTATTCTTTCTTCTAAGGCTCCCACAAAATATGTGCTAGAGTTCTTTGGAAGTTCAAAGTTTTTAAAAAGAGGTGTTTTTAAAATATTAGGTTTATTAGTAACATGGGTGAAATTAAATTAAACAGAAGATTCTATCCTATCTAATTGTTTTCCTATGGTACGAAGATGTTGATTTGAATAATTATTCTATTCAATTATCTTTTTTATTCCTAAACCTTCTATTTTTGAAGATCTTTTAAAATGGGAAGCTACCATTTCTACTTCTCTATGTTTAAAGTCAATTTACCTAAGTGGGGGATGATTAAATTCTATTATTTGGCCATCATCTAATTCCCACTTGTAGAATTGATTTAAAACATATATCTCTTTGTTTTGAAGAAAGTATTCTTCAAACCATTCAAAAAAGAACATTTGAATTTCATGTTCATTCATATAATTATAATATTCTTCTTTAATCTGTTTTGCTTGTTCTTTAAAATTTGCAAAAAACCAATTCCTGATTTGGTTATTATTAGAAGAATTAAATTCTTGATTTAAAAGAATCCTATTAGATTCGAAATCTTTTTCTAAGACATTGATTTCTGGATTTGCCATTTCAGAAGGAGTAGGTTCGGGGTATTCTGGGTTTGTTCTTGTTGATAAACAAGCCTAGATGTACCTGAACTATTGTATATGCCACTAATATCGGTAAAAGGAGGAGCACTTGGCTGTCCTGTTTTTGGAGTGATTATGGAGGATAGATTTGGACTTAGATCTACTGATCTTTTGGAAGAAGAAGAATGCCATGAAGGAATTAACCTAATATCACAAGATCTTCTGGGAATATCGTAAGATCTCCTAGAAAATTGTATCGTCACTCTTCCTTTGGGATGTTGGATGATATTAGTGGGATTAGAATTGTGAACAACTTGCCGGAGGATTTGATTATCTAATTCCCATTGTTCAGGAAGGGTTATTTGATTCCAAGGAATTGTTCTTGAATGGTAATATTGGCTCTAGAAATGTCAATTTGCATGAGAATTGTTTCTCTTTTAGAACTGAGCTTAAAAGTTTTACTACCAAAGGCAGAATTCATGACTTTATAATAAACTCTTTAAACAGGTGCAAGAGGAATTGATCCTTCGGCTATTGAATAATTGTGAAGTTTTATTTGAAGAGTAAGAGATTTTAAAATATTTTTATCCTTAAGAGCAACTGTAAAATATTTTCATTGATTATTTTCGGAATTTAGTATTACTTTATTATTAAATAACTTAAATTTCGGAATTAAATATTATTATAAATTATTATAAATAAATATTTTAATTCCGAAAATTAATATATTAATATTTCGAATGATTTTTAATACCGAATTGTGATCGTTTATGTTTGGATGGTGATTCCAAAGTTGGATTTCACCGTGTAAATTAGCGTATTTAGCTAAATGATTGCATTGATTATTTTTTGGAATTTAATATTTATTTCATTATTAAATAAATAAATTTCGGAATTAAATATTATTATTTTATTATTAAAAATTAATTTTAATAAATAAATATTTTAATTTTGAAAATTAATATATTAATAATTGAATGATTTTTAATACTGAATTTTGATCGTTTATGTTTGGATGGTGATTCCGAAATTGGATCTCACGCTATAAATTAGCGTATTTAGCTAAATGATTGGATTGATTATTTTTGAAATTTAGTATTATTTTATTATTAAATAATTGATTTCCTAAATTAAATATTAATATTTTCGGATAATTTCTAACCTCAAGTCATAACGACCGATGAGGGTGGGTTTAGGGGCGTGACATTGCAATTCCACAATTTTGATCCTCATAATTGCTTATTCCCCCTATTGATCTCACTAATCGATTTGACATTCGCCTAATCAATATTGGTGAAATATATTATCTCGTGGTCATGGATCAAATATTGATCAATATAAGATAGATGGTGATTCCGAAGTTGGATTTCACCGTATAAATTAGAGTATTTAGCTAAATGATTGGATTGATTATTTTCGGAATTTAGTATTACTTTATTATTAAATAACTTAAATTTCGGAATTAAATATTATTATTTAATTATTATAAATTATTATAAATAAATATTTTAATTCCGAAAATTAATATATTAATATTTCGAATGATTTTTAATACCGAATTGTGATCGTTTATGTTTGGATGGTGATTCCAAAGTTGGATTTCACCGTGTAAATTAGCGTATTTAGCTAAATGATTGCATTGATTATTTTTTGGAATTTAATATTTATTTCATTATTAAATAAATAAATTTCGGAATTAATATTATTATTTTATTATTAAAAATTAATTTTAATAAATAAATATTTTAATTTTGAAAATTAATATATTAATAATTGAATGATTTTTAATACTGAATTTTGATCGTTTATGTTTGGATGGTGATTCCGAAATTGGATCTCACGCTATAAATTAGCGTATTTAGCTAAATGATTGGATTGATTATTTTTGAAATTTAGTATTATTTTATTATTAAATAATTGATTTCCTAAATTAAATATTAATATTTTCGGATAATTTCTAACCTCAAGTCATAACGACCGATGAGGGTGGGTTTAGGGGCGTGACATTGCAATTCCACAATTTTGATCCTCATAATTGCTTATTCCCCCTATTGATCTCACTAATCGATTTGACATTCGCCTAATCAATATTGGTGAAATATATTATCTCGTGGTCATGGATCAAATATTGATCAATATAAGATAGGCTCTCTCGTCAAATTGTTTAGTTGCTCACAAATGAAAGTCATTACGTAAGTTGCTACGAAAAAAAAATGGCTACGTGGCAATTATTAATTTAGATTTTCTTAAAAAATTGTAAAATTTTGATATTGAACAAAGTGGACAAGACTCTTCTTTTAACGAGTTTTAGTACGGACCAAGCTACCCCTTTTTTAATTTATAAAAAAGAGGAAAATAATATTTTTGGTATTACAAAGAATATTAATTGTGAATTTGTGATGAATCAACATGGTTCAAATAATTACATTGCTATGCGTCGGAAGTGAATAATGTCAATACGCATAGATTCCAACTAAAGTCAAATTAAGGATAAATCTTGCGAGCCATTAATTACACAAGAGGAAGTTTCAGTAAGAAGGCTAGTCTTTCACCTTTCCTCCTTACAAAATGGATGAACGACATCAATAGAACAAGAATGAATCTTAGTAATTATAACATTGAATCACCATAAAATTTCTAGAACTCGTGGTCAGCGGGTAGTTCTTGACCAGATTAGGTAATGACACCATTCATCAGTGAACTTGCTTGTATCCCCCCCAGATAAATCATTAGAAGTCAAACTATCCAGCGGCTCCTATGAGTCAGACACAGCCGGATCACAACAAACAGTACTGCTCAGCTTGCCCTTTTTGCTTATGAGATTGCTGAAGCGGCTTCCGCACCAGAGATCTGCCCCATCTTGGACCAGTTTGTCTCCAAGTGTCTCTTTTCATGTAATGCTTCCTTATTCGCTGCTCACCGCAGCCTCCGTCCTTTGCAGCTCCACATCATTTGCCGCCGCGGTCCTCCTCAACCTACCAAACAGCTGTCCGATCTCGTCCAATGTTTTCCCCCTCGTCTCGGGCATTAGGATATAAAATAGGACACAACCAACAATGGCAAACCCCCCGATCAAAAAGGCAGCCCCACCGAGCTTGATCGCCTTGAACATCAACAAGTACGTATATGATAATATTACGCTCACCCCCTGTTTAACGCCAAGGCCGATTGTGTAAATCTGCGCACGCATCCTCAATGGGATGATCTCCGTGCAATACACGTCCGTGATTGGTCCCAGCCCGATTGAGAAGATGACGACGTAAAGAATCGCCGAGACTTCCACTGCCCACGAGACCTTCAAGGTGAGGAACAGTCCGACGAACATGAGCGACAAGAACACGCCGCCCATGCTGGTCAGCAACAGTGGCCGCCGCCCGACCCAATCAGCGAGGTAGCTGGCAAGGAGAAAGACCGATATCTTGGCTATGTCAAGCACCATATTTGCAAGAAGCTTCTCTACAGACGTGGTGATGCCGACAGTCTCGAAAACCTTTGGGCTAAAGAGCGCCAAGGTGTCCATGCCACATGCCTGTTGGACGACCTGGATTCCAACAGCGCAAAGTAGCATATGGACCATAGACCAGGTTGGGTGGAGTATATCTCGCCATGCTCCGGTGTCCTGGTCGGCGATCGTGTAGACGTCGTCATCGAACTCTTCAGGTATTCCGGCGGCCTTCTTGATGTCGGCAAACCGGAGCGCGGCCTCCTCCTCCGACCTGGAGGTCTTGGCGAGGATGCGATTGGCATCCCGCAAGCGACCTCGCATGACAAGCCACTGGGGAGATTCCGGCAAGGCAAAAATTCCGAAAACAAGCAGCACCGAGGGGACGGCTCCCGTGGCAAGCATCCAACGCCACCCGCGGCTGGGGCGAAGTTTGGAGAAGTAATAGCTGGTCAGATTGGCCACCCGCGGCTGCTGAATTGAACTATCTCTTCGAATGTTGGTAAGGGCATAAATCCCCTTACCAACATTCGAAGAGATAGAAACATTCGGCAGCCGCGGGTGGCCAATCTGACCAGCTATTACTTCTCCAAACTTCGCCCCAGCCGCGGGTGGCGTTGGATGCTTGCCACGGGAGCCGTCCCCTCGGTGCTGCTTGTTTTTGGAATTTTTGCCTTGCCGGAATCTCCCTAGTGGCTTGTCATGCGAGGTCGCTTGCGGGATGCCAATCGCATCCTCGCCAAGACCTCCAGGTCGGAGGAGGAGGCCGCGCTCCGGTTTGCCGACATCAAGAAGGCCGCCGGAATACCTGAAGAGTTCGATGACGACGTCTACACGATCGCCGACCAGGACACCGGAGCATGGCGAGATATACTCCACCCAACCTGGTCTATGGTCCATATGCTACTTTGCGCTGTTGGAATCCAGGTCGTCCAACAGGCATGTGGCATGGACACCTTGGCGCTCTTTAGCCCAAAGGTTTTCGAGACTGTCGGCATCACCACGTCTGTAGAGAAGCTTCTTGCAAATATGGTGCTTGACATAGCCAAGATATCGGTCTTTCTCCTTGCCAGCTACCTCGCTGATTGGGTCGGGCGGCGGCCACTGTTGCTGACCAGCATGGGCGGCGTGTTCTTGTCGCTCATGTTCGTCGGACTGTTCCTCACCTTGAAGGTCTCGTGGGCAGTGGAAGTCTCGGCGATTCTTTACGTCGTCATCTTCTCAATCGGGCTGGGACCAATCACGGACGTGTATTGCACGGAGATCATCCCATTGAGGATGCGTGCGCAGATTTACACAATCGGCCTTGGCGTTAAACAGGGGGTGAGCGTAATATTATCATATACGTACTTGTTGATGTTCAAGGCGATCAAGCTCGGTGGGGCTGCCTTTTTGATCGGGGGGTTTGCCATTGTTGGTTGTGTCCTATTTTATATCCTAATGCCCGAGACGAGGGGGAAAACATTGGACGAGATCGGACAGCTGTTTGGTAGGTTGAGGAGGACCGCGGCGGCAAATGATGTGGAGCTGCAAAGGACGGAGGCTGCGGTGAGCAGCGAATAAGGAAGCATTACATGAAAAGAGACACTTGGAGACAAACTGGTCCAAGATGGGGCAGATCTCTGGTGCGGAAGCCGCTTCAGCAATCTCATAAGCAAAAAGGGCAAGCTGAGCAGTACTGTTTGTTGTGATCCGGCTGTGTCTGACTCATAGGAGCCGCTGGATAGTTTGACTTCTAATGATTTATCTGGGGGGGATACAAGCAAGTTCACTGATGAATGGTGTCATTACCTAATCTGGTCAAGAACTACCCGCTGACCACGAGTTCTAGAAATTTTATGGTGATTCAATGTTATAATTACTAAGATTCATTCTTGTTCTATTGATGTCGTTCATCCATTTTGTAAGGAGGAAAGGTGAAAGACTAGCCTTCTTACTGAAACTTCCTCTTGTGTAATTAATGGCTCGCAAGATTTATCCTTAATTTGACTTTAGTTGGAATCTATGCGTATTGACATTATTCACTTCCGACGCATAGCAATGTAATTATTTGAACCATGTTGATTCATCACAAATTCACAATTAATATTCTTTGTAATACCAAAAATATTATTTTCCTCTTTTTTATAAATTAAAAAAGGGGTAGCTTGGTCCGTACTAAAACTCGTTAAAAGAAGAGTCTTGTCCACTTTGTTCAATATCAAAATTTTACAATTTTTTAAGAAAATCTAAATTAATAATTGCCACGTAGCCATTTTTTTTTCGTAGCAACTTACGTAATGACTTTCATTTGTGAGCAACTAAACAATTTGACGAGAGAGCCTATCTTATATTGATCAATATTTGATCCATGACCACGAGATAATATATTTCACCAATATTGATTAGGCGAATGTCAAATCGATTAGTGAGATCAATAGGGGGAATAAGCAATTATGAGGATCAAAATTGTGGAATTGCAATGTCACGCCCCTAAACCCACCCTCATCGGTCGTTATGACTTGAGGTTAGAAATTATCCGAAAATATTAATATTTAATTTAGGAAATCAATTATTTAATAATAAAATAATACTAAATTTCAAAAATAATCAATCCAATCATTTAGCTAAATACGCTAATTTATAGCGTGAGATCCAATTTCGGAATCACCATCCAAACATAAACGATCAAAATTCAGTATTAAAAATCATTCAATTATTAATATATTAATTTTCAAAATTAAAATATTTATTTATTAAAATTAATTTTTAATAATAAAATAATAATATTTAATTCCGAAATTTATTTATTTAATAATGAAATAAATATTAAATTCCAAAAAATAATCAATGCAATCATTTAGCTAAATACGCTAATTTACACGGTGAAATCCAACTTTGGAATCACCATCCAAACATAAACGATCACAATTCGGTATTAAAAATCATTCGAAATATTAATATATTAATTTTCGGAATTAAAATATTTATTTATAATAATTTATAATAATATTTAATTCCGAAATTTAAGTTATTTAATAATAAAGTAATACTAAATTCCGAAAATAATCAATCCAATCATTTAGCTAAATACTCTAATTTATACGGTGAAATCCAACTTCGGAATCACCATCTATCTTATATTGATCAATATTTGATCCATGACCACGAGATAATATATTTCACCAATATTGATTAGGCGAATGTCAAATCGATTAGTGAGATCAATAGGGGGAATAAGCAATTATGAGGATCAAAATTGTGGAATTGCAATGTCACGCCCCTAAACCCACCCTCATCGGTCGTTATGACTTGAGGTTAGAAATTATCCGAAAATATTAATATTTAATTTAGGAAATCAATTATTTAATAATAAAATAATACTAAATTTCAAAAATAATCAATCCAATCATTTAGCTAAATACGCTAATTTATAGCGTGAGATCCAATTTCGGAATCACCATCCAAACATAAACGATCAAAATTCAGTATTAAAAATCATTCAATTATTAATATATTAATTTTCAAAATTAAAATATTTATTTATTAAAATTAATTTTTAATAATAAAATAATAATATTTAATTCCGAAATTTATTTATTTAATAATGAAATAAATATTAAATTCCAAAAAATAATCAATGCAATCATTTAGCTAAATACGCTAATTTACACGGTGAAATCCAACTTTGGAATCACCATCCAAACATAAACGATCACAATTCGGTATTAAAAATCATTCGAAATATTAATATATTAATTTTCGGAATTAAAATATTTATTTATAATAATTTATAATAATATTTAATTCCGAAATTTAAGTTATTTAATAATAAAGTAATACTAAATTCCGAAAATAATCAATCCAATCATTTAGCTAAATACTCTAATTTATACGGTGAAATCCAACTTCGGAATCACCATCTATCTTATATTGATCAATATTTGATCCATGACCACGAGATAATATATTTCACCAATATTGATTAGGCGAATGTCAAATCGATTAGTGAGATCAATAGGGGGAATAAGCAATTATGAGGATCAAAATTGTGGAATTGCAATGTCACGCCCCTAAACCCACCCTCATCGGTCGTTATGACTTGAGGTTAGAAATTATCCGAAAATATTAATATTTAATTTAGGAAATCAATTATTTAATAATAAAATAATACTAAATTTCAAAAATAATCAATCCAATCATTTAGCTAAATACGCTAATTTATAGCGTGAGATCCAATTTCGGAATCACCATCCAAACATAAACGATCAAAATTCAGTATTAAAAATCATTCAATTATTAATATATTAATTTTCAAAATTAAAATATTTATTTATTAAAATTAATTTTTAATAATAAAATAATAATATTAATTCCGAAATTTATTTATTTAATAATGAAATAAATATTAAATTCCAAAAAATAATCAATGCAATCATTTAGCTAAATACGCTAATTTACACGGTGAAATCCAACTTTGGAATCACCATCCAAACATAAACGATCACAATTCGGTATTAAAAATCATTCGAAATATTAATATATTAATTTTCGGAATTAAAATATTTATTTATAATAATTTATAATAATATTTAATTCCGAAATTTAAGTTATTTAATAATAAAGTAATACTAAATTCCGAAAATAATCAATCCAATCATTTAGCTAAATACTCTAATTTATACGGTGAAATCCAACTTCGGAATCACCATCCAAACATAAACAATCACAATTCGTATTTAAAATCATTCGAAATATTAATATTTTAATTTTCGGAATTAAAATATTTTATTATTTTTAATAATACATACAATAATAATATTTAATTCCGAAATTTATTTATTTAATAATAAAATAATACTAAATTCCAAAAATAATCAATCCAATCATTTAGCTAAATACGTTTATTTATACGGTGAAATCCAACTTCGGAATCACCATCCAAACATAAACGATCATAATTCGGTATTAAAAATCATTCGAAATATTAATATATTAAATTTCAAAATTAAAATATTTTATTTATTTTAATTATTTTTTAATAATAAAATAATAATATTTAATTTCGAAATTTTATTATTTAATAATAAAAATAATACCAAGTTCTGAAAATAATCAATCCAATCATTTAGCTAAATACGCTAATTTATACGGTGAAATCCAACTTCGGAATCACCATCCAAATATAAACGATCACAATTCGGTATTAAAAATCATTCGAAATATTAATATATTAAATTTCGAAATTAAAATATTTATTTATTTTATTTTAATTATTTTTAATAATAAAATAATAATATTTAAATCCGAAATTTATCTATTTAATAATAAAATAATACTAAATTCCGAAAATAATCAATCCAATCATTTAGCTAAATATGTTAATTTATACGGTGAAATCTAACTTCGGAATCACCGTCCAAATATAAACGATCACAATTCGGTATTAAAAATCATTCGAAATATTAATATTTTAATTTTCAAAATTAAAATATTTATTTATTTATTTTAATTATTTTGTAATAATAAAATAATAATATTTAATTCCGAAAGAGAACAGAGATCATCACATCGAACGAGGAAATCGGGGAAAAGCTCTTTTGCTCATTCGAACTCGGCAAAAGAATGCACACGTTCGGGACAAAAATGGCAAGCTGAGCGAAAAAGTTGGGAGATGGGGGGCCTGCGCATATCAGTGGACCGAGGATTTCCGAAAACGGTGAGGGGTTTTCCAGAGCTTTTGACACTTGGGGGTCTCAACTCTCGAGCAACGGGAATCATCGACAATCGAAGAACAACGACGGGGCTTTGCGGATATGCTCGTGAAAATTGACGAGTATCGGTCATTTTTTTCAGATCGAAGGCGTCAAAATGAACGAACTGGATTTGCTTGTTGGCAAAATGCCCTTAGCTTCCAGGCGATCGCTCGCTTCCGCCATACAGTAGCATGCACGCAGAGCAGAAAGAAAGAGTGGGAACAGACGAGTCCGGCACGAGGATGAGTTCAAGAATAAGAGAACGCGCCACTACGCCAAAGAAGCGACAGGAACAGAGGAAAGGCTCGTACCTTTACTGGAATCGGCCGGCCGAGCCTCGACTGGTCTTCCGAGCTAGGTGCCGAGCCCCGATCCTGCACAAAGAGATGGAACTTTTGAGGGCGATGGTCGATGGGGAAACGACTGAGGTTAGAGAAATGAAAACCATAGAGAGAGAGAGAGAGAGAGAGAGAGAGGAAGAGGAAGGACGAGAGGAGAGAAGGTTTGAGCGGCCATCAGAACCTCCAACGTTCGGGCGCCTGAGAAACGAAATCTCACAGAAGCTTTCTGCGCGAGAAAATGGCGATGGCGGAGAGAGAGAGAGAGAGAGAGAGAGAGCGAATTCAGTTATGCATGGGAAGAGAATCAGCAGGGGAGAGGAGAAGAAAGTAGTGATCATAATCTTCTTCTTGGCCACTGCATCGAATCGTGCGCAATGGAAGGCGCAACTCGCCTGAAACAGGCCGAGCAGAAGAAGACAGCGAGGAAGAAGAAGAGAGGAAGAAGAAAAAGGGGAGAGGAGAGAGAGAGAGTTGTTGGGGTCGGTGAGGGGAGTAGCAGGAGTGAAGTGACGAGGAGGGGAGTAGAAAGTCAGGGGCAGGGTCAGAGAAAAAGTGGGATCAATTACGATCCCATCTCTCTCTCTATAGAAAGGAGGGGGGGGGCGGGGGTGCCAGCCAGGCACGGCCAGAGAAAAAGTGGGATCAATCATGATCCCACGCCTATTTTTTTTTTTTTCAAGTTCCTCTAATTTTTGTCCCCAAAATTATCACTTTAAAAATTAGCAAATCAAATCAAATTTTCAGGATATTGCAAGGGACCTTTGTGAATTAATCTATAAAAATATAGGTCTGAAATTGTAATAAATGAAAGTTAAAAGAAAATGATGTTAATACTAGGATTGCGTTTGGTCGTCCGAACATTTTTGCTAGATAGGATAATGTCGAATAAGATAAGGATAGAATATAATTTTATATATCTCATTCAATATTTATTGACATCCGGATATAGCATGAAGTTAAATAAATATTATCTAACTAAGTATTTGATTTGCATGATTAAAATAAAAAATGAACCATGAAAATCATACAATTATTCATCCTTTCACAATCTTCCATTCATGTCGAACATTTCTATCCTGCTCTACCTTCGACTTGAGGCTAGCTTCATGTTTGCTTAGGACTAAATATTTTTGAAGCCTTCAAATTTCAATTCCAGTGTTCTTATTGATGTTTGGCATTCGTAGTACTGTCTTAATGTCCTCCATGTAAGTGGCTGTTAACTGTGAGATTTCAAAGTACCTTGTAAGCTGTTTCTAGAACTGCTAAGTGCCTTCTAAACTATTTCTAGAACTGCTAAGTGACTTCTAACTTGCTTTGAGGAGACGTAATTTAAAACCCAAAGAAAACACGAATATAGATCCACAAAAGTACTTCATAATTTTCTTTGAATTGCTCACTATGCCATGCCCAATAAATTTGCAAAGTAAAGAAGTACCTCATTATTTGATGATCCTGCATGATCATTCTCCTCCAATGCAGGAAGCTTCAGGCTCTTGTCTGCAACATTGGGACCTTTTAGATTCTGCGATGGGTGTTTCCCATGAGAGGTTTTGTCTGCATAAATATACAGTTAGATCTACCGCAGGATGTATGCCACTTAATAATAGAACCACAATTTCTCTACTAGAAGAAGCTTTCAGCAAACATTGTCCACCAATGTTATCAATGTTCCGAGTCATGAAATGATAGGAAAGATGATCCATAAATATATATAGGAGAGGTTGACAACTAGCGTGTATCTTTACGAAATTGTTAATTTCATGGAGCAGCTGTACAAAAAAATCTCTTTTCCAACATATGAGCTGACCAGGCACGTTCGCTGCAAATACTTATATTGAGAGGTGTTTAGAACATACTATGAAAGCATAATCATCTAGATGAATGTGAATAGACAAATTAGAACTCAATCTTAGGACGAGAATACTCTGGTGGAGGACAGATGCACTCATGTGAACAAATACTCGATGAAAGACCGGCTATACTTTCGTCAGGAAAGTTTGTCACAGCATGAGTTTGATGCAACTTTGAAATCTTTATCCTAAAGTTTGTGTCTTCTCATTCTGAAGAACAGACTAGGTTATCTTCCCACTCAACCCTATTGAACGCGCAAGATGTAGTACACAGAACAAACATTTTTGAGAAGATGCGATTGTGAGATCATTGGGCTGCACATGGAAGTCCAAAAGTCATGATATATGTAATAATAAGAATATCCAAGCCATCGATAATCAAACAACCACCAGAAAGAAAAGGAAAGAATGGTCCATGAAGAGGTCATCTTACATTTAATTTCTCCAGTAGAGCTGGTTGTTGTCGCTTTCGACTCAAGAATTCTTCATCACTTGCTTGTCCATCTTTAGAGTGGCTCGGAATTATAAATGAATGAGACCCCTAGAAAGAAATCAATTTCAAATGATCGATATGGTATCATGTTGGAATTCTCTAGTGATTTGCTTCACATCTCCAGTCAAAAGCAGATGATACTGAATTTGTACGTCCAAATCTTTCAGATTTTGATCGAAAGAACTTTGACCTGAGACTGCATCCGGATCAACTTCATTTGTCTCTTCTGCAATATTGTCTGCTGCCTCAGCTGCAAGCTCTTCCTTCTCAAGTTCCTCCAATTTGGCCATAAGGCGAACATATTCTTCATCTTCATTTAGAACTTTCCCCTTGCCTTTCGCAGAGATACTAGGAGCATCTTCTTCTCGACCTGAATTAAAACGTGAGAGGGGGTGGGGGCATCAAGCCTCTGTTAACAAATGAGAATACTAACACACAGACTTACAGTAGACAAAAGAGGTTAAGACAACTAGCGAATGCAACACATTATAGATAAGGACATAAGATACCCGATTCAGATGCTTCTTCATCAGATTCTTCCCCAGAAAGTTCTTCCCTTATCTCCACAAGACCCTCCTGGTGTATAAGTGGAATGCAGATGCTTAGAAAAACATGTTAATATGAAAATATGCCTGAAAACATGCCTGAAAACTTCACTGAAGCTGTAAAGAGAATTGTGTCTTTCAGCATTAAGGCTTTGTTTGGGAGAATTAAGTAACATTAGGGGCAACAAAAATGGGCGTGGAAAATTGGGGATGATTTCAAACTTTTGTGAGAAGAAAAATGGAGGGAACTTTTAAATTTGTAGAATTTTCTTCTCCTATTTTCTTTTCCTAACTCTCCCAAACAGAGCATAAAGAGGAGGCACAGCAGATATGCCTTATCTAGTCAGCAATTGGATCAAAGTTCGCTCATGAGATCAATGTTCCAGTGGAGTTGTTTGCCAAATCTATCTACACCATGACACTTCAAGAAGGCGAAGACACATTATAGGCTACTGTAAGAATCATTGTCTACTATCTACCTCAATCAACTGTCCACAAGCACCTGCCTTTTCTCATGTGAGATTCAATTATCCTTGTCAAATTCAGGAATCAAACACATGATCATCAGAAATTTAGATGAAATTGTTGTCTACCAGTTACGGGTCTAACAATGGTCAAAGGAGCACAGACAAGCTATCATCCTGAAAGAATCCGAGAATTACAAATATGATTACCAAAGCCAAAAAACAGGAAAGCTTTCTAACAACAGAAAATCTAAGAGAACTAAATGATTCAATGACCCCAATTAGATATCAGTACCGGGATCAGACGCCACAGTGATTTCTGTTCTCCAAGTATAAAGCCTCATTACCTCTCATAACAAATCCTGAGACGATAAAACATGATACGATGAAACTTACAGCTGCTTCAGAAGCTGTCCTGTCAAAAAACAAGGCCTCAGTTTTCAGATCCTCAATCATCGACTTAAGAGAATCCACATGGGTTTCTAAAGCTTTCCCTCTTCTTCTCAAAATTTCGACCGTTTGTTTGGATGTCCTCTCGGCATAGTAACCTTCTCCCAACAGAACCCGAAATGGTTAGAATACTATCAGATTTCCATGAGTATTTCATCTGCAACATCTAATTCTGCTAGTTTTCCGAAAAGCCATGCTAGTATCCAGAGAATTTTGCGTGCTGGGTAGAATGCCGAACTTGTAGCCTTTTTACAAGGGTCAAGTACTAGTTATTCGGCCGCATATAGCCAACAGATATATTCTACACGAGGCTCAGATAGAGCCCGCAATTATTGCTTTCTCCAATGAGAAAGGTAATTTTCTCTATACCTAAAGTGCTCTTCATACCATAAAAGAAGGTCGCTTCGAGAGAATGCCGTGAATTCATTGGTGTGGACCAAACGGCCAGGGAAAAATGCAGCTTTCCCGAAAGGAACCTAGACGAGAAAAGAACACACCAATTAGCACAGTCCAGGGAAAAGAAACAACGCCCACGTCTACACGCATCAATGCGTAAGTTCTTTCCTAAAGCATTTGCACAACCGAGCACAAAAGTACACACCACACTACGTAGTCAACAAATGCAAACACAATACATGCTCCTGGTAACACTCGAAAACAAAGAAACCCTCAATCTACCAAATTCAGCAAGAAAATCACAACCGAGCTCCTGGCGCTTCTCGGCGATCGCGCCCTGCACGAGCGCCGCCGCCTTCCGAGCCTCGTCCGCCGGGAACATCGACGCCAGCGAGGTCACCGTGCCGTTCGCTCCCTCTTCCATGTCTCCTCCTCCTCCTCCTCCTCCTTCGACGAGTGAATCGGCTTCGAGGCGGCGTTGGGGAGTGACGAAGCTTGCCGAGAAATAGCCCAGGGGCTTTCTTCAAAGGAAGAAATAAAATATATAAGTGCCAATAAAATCCTAAGATTTCTTATGAAATTGTAATTAAATCCTAAAATTTTCAAAAAAATTCAATTAAAATTTGAAAGTTGTCATGAAAGTGCGACTACAATCTAAAGCTTTCGAAAAGTGTAATCAAATTATAAAACTTGTTAAATTGGTCCCATCGAATCCATCCATTTATTACATTTTTTGAAAATTTCGAGGCTCAATTTCATGACAAGTTATTAGATTTGATTGCACTTTTCGAAAATTTTAGGGATTGAATTGAGCTTTTCGAAATTGCAACTGAGTCCTAAAATTTTTAAAAAAATACAATTAAGTCTTAAAATTTGTCATGAAAGTGCATCTAAATTCTAAAGCTTTCGGAACGTGTAATCAAATCATAAAACTTATTAAATTGGTCTCATCGAATCCATCCATTTATTGCACTTTTGGAAAATTTTGGGACTCAACTTCGCGATAAGTTGTGGGATTTGATTGCATTTTTCGAAAGTTTTAGAACTAAATTGCGCTTTTACGACAAATTTTATTATGAAAAAAGAACGAACTCCTTTTTTTTGTTTTTTTTTAATTCTTTACTTTTTGACTTTTTATTACTTCTCCCAAAGAAATAATTACACAAATGGTTTATGAACTAAGCCCCATATGTAATGTTATTCTTGAACTTTTAATTTGTTCAATATGGTATTTGAATTTTTTGTAAGTGTTCAATCGAGACCCTAAATTATATGAAAATATCTAACGTTGTCTGTCCAACAATTCAAGATAAACCGATTTAGCTTTTAATCTAGTAAGTTTGAAGAGTGGACAAAAAAAAATGTATTCCTTTTAAGTTGTTTAATTTATTCAATTTGAAAAAATAATTATACATTTTATTTGATAATGTGGATTATTATATCATCATTTGAGTTGACTATTATATGTGGATAATCCATGTGTAAACTTTTGTTTTGGTTCACCGTTCAAGCCTATTGGATTGGAAGCCAAATTAGCAAATTCAGTTATTTTGAATTAATGGAATGATAACATTAAATGCTTTTTACATCATGTAGGATTTAGAGATAATATTAGATATTTTCATATAATCAAGATACTAAATTAAGCATTTACCAAAAATTGATGGATTATATTGAATAAATTAAAATTAATGGACCGTATAACATAATTGAACCAAAGTTCAGGAACCATTTGTATTATTTTCTCCCTCTTAAATTCATTTGACTAGAAATGCATTTGTTATATTTTAAACTATCCCACTATTTTTGTCTTCAGGACTTGTAGTTTGCCTTATGATTTCTTGTTAAGTGGCTCGGTGGAGAATGCAGAATCAATCATGCTGCGAACAACGTATGAGTATGTTATATCAATGTAACGCGACATCCACAGAAATTAATAATTCTTCAATTAGCTTTCTCGGCAGGAGATTTCTAGCATGATAAGACAACACTATTCGAACACGACATGGAATTAGTAGGTTTTGATTGAGATTAATCATGTTTGGATCAATTTCATGTCAACTCGCGATACGCGATCAATATTCGTGTCCAACCCGTCAGAGGCAAAATTGACTCTTATAACTCATTTAAATTAACATATTGGTGTCGACACGATCTGTATGTGCGAGAAAAGCTCCATGAGAGCAAGAATGATAGAACACAACTGTCCTTTTGGATTTGTTGTTTCACTTATATGTTGTTGTTTTCAAAGGTTCACTTATATGTTGTTGTCTTCGAAGGTTGGAAAATGACCATCCGACTCTAATTGCAATTTTGTTTCATCGGATGAACTATGTCTTTTTTTTTTTTTATGTGAGGGAAGGGAGTTTGGTCGGTATGATGTTTGTATAACATATAATTGCTCGAGAATTCTACTGCCAGGAAAAGGGACAATTTTGTTTCGTTTCCCAGCAGTTTAATTGACGATGCTTTTTTTTCCCTGTGGTAACTTTTTCTAAGAAACCAAGATTGCAATTTTTCTGTGGTTTTTGATTGTTCAATACCCAACTCGAAACATCACCTTCTGAACTCTGAATTACTCTCCACTTCCCCTTTCAATCGTCTCTGTGGATCTTCATCTTCTGTTTTCCATCTTGTAACAGGAGATGCACAAAAGATACACGCCTAAAGTTGGTATGGAGGAAGGAGAAGCAGGCCCTCCCATTAATCCAGCTTTGTGGTACAGATGAGTTCACACTACGTACACACCATTTGGCATGTCTTTTCTGCAGGAAGACAGTTGTAAACCTTGAATCATATGCCCGCAATGAAAGTGGACTGGAGCTCAATATATTCACAGCTGGAGATACAAGCTTCTTCTACTGTACTCTTTTCATTTTAAATCCTGTACTGAGTACTCTTGATCGGTTGTGGTCGGTCGGGTTGCTTTTCCTCAGGTTTCTCCTTTTGATCACGGTGGATGAAATTTTGTTTAATCCTTATGGTTCTTTCCCTGCTTTTAACGTTCATACTACAGTCAAGACGGATGGATAGTTCTATTTGCATCCTTCATTTTCTAGGTTCCGTATTAATCATGTTTTTGGTTGCTTCTACATCAGCTTTTCGAGTTTGTACCAGAATCCTATCGAATTAATATACTATTATACTGTTTGATTTGCCCTTCAGTGGAGACTGGATTATGATGAAACATCTACTTATTCTGCAGCCACACCTCCTGGTTTGACTTATTTTCTTAATTGAAAGTGAGCAATGGAAATTTCTGGTGTCTTTCATTGCGACCATGTCGTCCATAGTTCCGCATGCGCATAATCACACCATGTATCAGATGGGAGCATGCACCTTTTTCTTTGGGGGTCTGACATACAAATCCATGCTTTCGTTGTGAAATTTGTCCCTGGTGAAGTACGAAAAGATTATTCAGGTTACTAACAGCACCGCAAGATGGAAAGAAAGAATGCACACGATGCCTCCGAATCAATCCATTTCACGATGCGGGGAATAATATGAATGTCCATTGACTGTAATTAGCGCAGAGCTCGGCATATTATACACAGAAGCTCCCAATTTTTATCCAAAACTACATGTCCGAGCTCCAAGGAGAAAACTTGGGTTGGTCATTCTATGCCATACCCAATGTGGATAGCTAGGGCGTCAAGTTTAGCTAGCTGGGGACATTCTTCAGCAACAGTATTGCTTAATGAAATTTTTCCTTTGTTCTCGATAGAAGATTGTGCAATCAAACGAGTGTACTGTTTATGGACATGCCATTCTACCTCTACTATTGGGCGAGTTGTGCCTGTCATACTCAATACTTCTGTTTATCGTTCTCTTGGCAACGCCAGAACACAATCAGTGGAAACTAGATCATGATTGACGACGCTATTATCGTACTTCAGAGAAGTTTAGCTTTAGTAAATACCTTTCACCGTATGAATTTTGTTTTGCAATGCCTAGTACAGCTTTAAGTGATAATTTGAGAGGGTAAAGAGATCCACGGAAGAAACATCTAGGACAATGGGGAAATATGCCCACTCTGGATGGTGAAGCGCACGGAAATTTTGTGAGATAGTACATTTAAGAACTAGCATGCATCTAATATTTTGGAACTGGTTTAACTTTAGAAGCACCATCCAGTCCACAAATCTCATCGTCTTGTTTTAGAGGGGTGGCGGATATTTTTGATCACCATGTCTGATATAATGATTATATGTGAAGACAAGCTTTTGGATAAAGAGGTAAAGTCAAGAAGATCGAAACTTTAAGCTCCGGTTATAAATGAGACATGACAAATCGAATAATACTATGAATTGCATCTTAGGGATTCTATTAACAAGTGTCTCGAGTCACTTGTTTTGCAACTAATTAAGGAAATTTTATAGTTTTCAATGTACTGACTGTCTTGTGTTATGCATAATCAGTGCTTTGAAACTGCAAAATTTTCCTAATTGGTTGCTTCACTAACAATTGTCCTAGAGACACTCACTAAGAAAATTCTTTTTGCCAGGGCGGACTCGCCAAATCTGGCCTGGGTGAGGTCGACCCTTGTCGGGGCTCACCCTCACCCGACCAGGCCAGGCCTCGCCTCTGGAGGCAACGGTGACCCTCGCCCAAGTGAGGCCAACATGCCTAGCCATCGCCTGTGGTTGGTGGGTAAAAGGTAGAAGAAGAAAGGAAAAAAAAAGAAGAAAAAATAATAAAACATCGAAAAAAATATTAAAATATTATTAAAAAGTTATCTACATCAGAACCAATCGTATCATGTAGGATGATTGACGTCCACGTCAGCGAATTCCGGCCAAAATTGACTGGATAGACTCAATTGGCAAAGTGTGAAAAGGTTTATAACTCAATTGGCAAAATTGAAAGGTTAATGACTGAATTAGTAAAAGCGTAAGAGATTTAGGAATTTTTAGGCAATATTCCCCGCAAAATGCTTAAACCATATCGACATCCTATCTCTCTGGTTTTCATTTTGAAAGGACATCATCTGAATAGACAATTTTTCACTTGGACCAGAAAGACGAGACTGACTTCTCTCCTCTGCAGATTAGTAGTATAAGTCGAAGGACCTGCCCATGGATAGGAACTGAGGCCTGCTCAACTGCAAGCAAAACATCATGGTAACGTTCAAGACTCTCCTCCATGCGGCCATTTATGTTTGAATTGGAAGAAAGCTTCTGAAGCAGAAGCAAAAACGGCCACTTCCTCGGCCCCTGCTGCAGCTGCAGCTTCAAATCCCTGAAAGAATGTGAAAATCTTTCATCGTGCCAGATGATACCCACATGCTGAGAAATAAACTCTGTTACTGAATACTCTACTATACTTACTTTGAGATTAGGAGTTACATACAGGAAATCTAGCACCTTCGACATTGCCTTTCGAGTTGCTTCCATAACATCCTTTGCATCTCCTAGCTGTTCAGTCGCGATAAAGTTCGTGATGGCGGCACTTTACGTTGCCAATATGGTTTAACTAATGAAACATAGTAGAATTTAGCGAAAGCGCAAGTAATATTTATTAAGCATTGAAGGATTACAAAAGTTTCAACTAACGGGACGAGAAGAAAATTTGATTAATGTTGTAGAACGGCTGACAAATACTTATAAGGAAAACTTCAAACGTCGTAAGAGCGGGTGGTCCCGTTCGTCCCTTAAATGACGGGTCAATTTCAAATGATCATGACTTTGATCTGGGAGGAGTTATGACGCGTATAGCATATCAAATCAAAGAGGATTGCGAGATCTTTGAAGCTGCAAATGGGCTACGTAATGTTTGACCTCCAAATTCACTGGTTTTCCTTGTTTTTGGGCCTTTTAAATATTTCGGACGTGTTTTGTAGATTTTCGGGATGCATTTTGAAAACTTTTCCCCTTTATCAATTTATGCTATTTGATTTTAATTATCTGATTGTTTTCTAAAGGACGACCTTCCTATAAATAGGAGCCCCTAAGACATTGTAAACGGTACTTTATTATTCAGAATAAACATCATCCTTTGGAATCTTTCTCCAAAGTATATCTTCTTCCACATCAATTAAACTCACTCTACCTCATCAACCAAGAAAGAGAAATAAGATCGAAGATATATATATATATAAAGTTTATATGCGTGTACCAAGTATGATGAATCGTCTATTATTCAATAATAACTAAAAAGTACAACAAACACAAATATATAGACACGACCCCAAAGATCCCCTGAGACTCTATGTCGAAGTAACATCAGTTTGCAAATAATGTCTTTGAATACTGACAACGCTTAAAGATTCAGAGTCGTAATAGAGTGGCACTGAAGTGCAAACACTCCCACTAATTTGTAAGTCAGTCCTTGCACAACATAGATGCGGATGCAACATATTTCGGCTTGCTGTTGTTTTAAAAGTAGTGCTAGTTTTAGTGCAACCCAGTCATGTTGCATGTACAGGATAAGCTCAAGTGATCTAACGCATGCTTAAGCTTACTATTGATTTTATGGTTAGGCCCTGGCATGCTCACAATGTTAGATTTGCTCATTAACATCATGAGTATATCTAAAGTTTACAATGTATTCAAAATATTATGACTGAATCTATTGCTTACAAGGAGTCTTCACTATTCACCCAGATCTGCGATGGACATAAATTTATCGGATGTCATTTACGTATATTCACGATAGGTCAATGTATTTTTGTGAGCGAGCTCATGAAATCAACTATGTTTTGTAATCTATCTATAATAGTAGTGCACTCTTCCTATGTACTGCGAAGACGAGCCAAAAAGAGCTCGTGTATCTACATTGACGGATTTGCAAGTCGATCTAATTTTTCAAGAGAGTATGATATAATTCATTTATATTTACGGGGACATATGTTCCATCATTGGGGGGCTTGAGGGGCTAATGTAGTCATCCCTCCAAAGGTCCAGGATTGTACCCATTACATTTGGGCCTTAACTGTGACATTAAGGCCCGTAGTTGGCCCATGGTCAGGCCCTAGTTAAGGCCCAATCTTGTGCTGGGCCTGTTTTGGGCCAAACTGGTCCCACAACCATAGCCCATTACTTTTGTTCCTTAACTGGGCCCGCGACTAGGCCTATGGGCCAAATATCTTGAGCACTAACTGAGCTAACGTAAACCACTAGTGGCCTTTTATTGCCTAAGGCCCAAGTTGGAGGCCTATGGGCCCGATTTTGGGGTAGTGATTGGGCCCACGGATTCCAAAAGGGGCCCATCTTGAGTGTGCAACTTGGACCGAAGTCCATTGTTGAGGCACGTGGGCGGGATAAGCTGGGCCCATCCTCAGTGGGCCTTCAGAGGCAGGATATTCAGGCCTTAGTTGTGTCTACGAAGTCAAATCGAGCCAATCATCCGTGGGCCTTCATGGGTCAAGGCCCATTCGAGGCTTATCAGCAATACGGCCCATGGCCGAATGTGTTGGGTCCTATTTGGGCCGTCACATTTGCCCAAGATATGGACTTAAGAGTCAATCTATATTCGTCAAGAGTCTATTTTACTTCAAATAACGTTGATGAACTCAAGATAAGTAGATAATTGAATTTGTAATTTCACATATGTCTGCTAATCTGTACTTGAACAGAAAATAAAAACATTTTCCAGGAAAAAAAAAGAGAGAAAATTTGTTTCAAAAAAGGAGGACAATTTCTATAGATAAGCATCCAGCATACTTATCCAAACACGCTTGCATGGATAAGCTTGCAAACCACGCTTCTCTCTCTATTGATTTCTTAGGGTTCTTTTGGGCTCCATTACTAAGCTAGC
Source organism: Syzygium jambos (assembly GCA_031216235.1). Classification (NCBI taxonomy): domain Eukaryota; kingdom Viridiplantae; phylum Streptophyta; class Magnoliopsida; order Myrtales; family Myrtaceae; genus Syzygium; species Syzygium jambos. The sequence goes on along the minus strand of CM062226.1, from coordinate 2,111,189 downwards.
TCGTGAGTTGTGACTCTGTGCATCTATACCTTCGAATTTATGATTGAAACTAATAAGTACGATATAAATTGTGCATTTGTAAAATGTAGTTTATTTGAATTTATGGAGGGTCTCTTGCACCCCGAACAAATGAGGCCAGTATGATTGAACTCGTAATTCCTTTCAATTACGTTTGCCCAAGAGCTTTTGCATTGTAATCCTGTTTTTGGGACACGAGAAAGAAAAGCCTCAGTGTGGAAAGAGCTCATAAAACTGAGTGCTAATCTTGATGAAGTGGAGTAAATGATTCTTTGGGATCAGCTTCCATTCATAGGGATCAGCCCATTTCAACAGAAATTGGGGCAGTGTGAAGGAATTCTAATTATCCACTCATGCCTTCAGAAGTATACCAGAGAAGGATGATCCACTCCGAGATTTAACTCAGCTTTTCATGAGATTTGGGTTAGGGTATATTATATACAAAAAGTTGGTATGTTATAGCAAACAAATGAAAGGAATTTGACATACGGTGTACTAACCAGGTCTAGTTGAATGTTAGATGGCTTAAAGTCACACTGAATTCCATTACCGTGGAGGTAGGGAAATCCAGAATCATATGCAATCTTCATTCTAGCAGGCCATGACATGAGATCTGGCTTTCATGTAAAAATAGGCACAGAGATGCTGTGGAAGTAGACAAAAGAATGTGATTCTGAAAAACCCATTGATTATAATTAGGTTAAGCAATGCATGGCTCGTTTCTTTCTCTCTTCCGTTTCAACATAATAGAACCTCGCTTACTTGTCCGAAAATCAAACACGTGTGAAAAATTCGAGGGAATCAAGGAGGTGTCGCAATCAAATGCTTAAACAGAGGAACCTGAGACTGAAGCAGAATCGAGGGCCTGTGATGGAAAACTTGGTCTCGTCCTAATTCCATGGCTGCTCCTCTGCTCCATCGACTCTGGCTTGCTTCTGAGGTTCCCCATGATCATTACCCAAAGAAGAAGCAAACAACGCATGCACTGTCAACGAATCACCAGACGCCATAATAAGTTGGCAAAAAACAGAGCTTTTGTAAAAGAGAGAGCAGTAACCACCATTGCTCACCAAACCAAACCAGTTTTGATAGGGATACAAGGGTGTCGGAAAGGAGCAGGTATTGTCTGCATTCGGTACATGTGAGCCCAACTCACATGCACCATTAGATTAAGACCCACCTCATCCGACAGAACCCATGAACTGGGCATACATACATCGGGCTTATCTAAGAATTTTTCGTTGATAGAGTAGATATTGCCTGACACGTCGAGGAATTGTCCTAAAACTCGCCGTTTTACAATCATATGCTAAGGTGCATGAGGGAATGTATGTAATTCTAGAGGTGCAATTTGGTCTTACAAGTCAACATCAATGGATCGGCGACCGATCTCTCGAGTAGATTCAAACGTGGGCCACTTTTCCTACACGTGATTCTCATCTTGCAATCTCCATCTCAGCAGAATCACGTACACAAGATGTTCCTTCACTCTATTAATCTTAAATATGTTGCTTATTGGACTGTACTTTTATCGTTTCTTTTTCCTTTCTTTCTTTCCCTTCTGTTGCCCAAGCCCGTTCTTGAAAAGATCCAATCTCTACCGCAAGATTGCTCCTCTGCTCTGTGATTAAACAGTGATAAAATCACAAAAGATGCAACTTTTGCAGCTTGAACAGCTGCCATCTTTTGCCATCTCAAAATTCCTAATGGTCTAAATAAATTTTCTGAATCCGCTGTTATTACTTTGACTTGCCTTATGCTTTTATTACAGTAACATTAATAATCATGTTCTATTTTTGGTACTGATCTTTCTAAAAAAAACACAGGTTGAAACATAAGGATTGGATTCACTTAGACAGTAATTGAGCCAAATGCAAAACTTTTAAGGTGTTTGTTGTTGAGACATTTCTGTTGAGGTCTTTGAATCGTTGCAGAAGTTAATCTTCTTCCTCTTTATTTACGAACGTTTTCCTGTGCGGTCACTCGGCAAAAGAAAAGTCGGGCCTTTTCTTTCCCTTTTTTTCTGAGTTCATTACCATCTTCTCAAGACTAGCTCGATTTTTTACTCACAGGCAATCTACATTTCCTTCTCCCTTTGTTTGGGCTGCTTTTTCAAATTGGTTTTGTTCTAGTGATAGTCATGGTTGCAGTTGCAGCAGCAGCAGCAAGCAGCTTTTGCAATAGCAGTTGAAGCATACAAGGAAAGGCATAGCATTTTTTGCCACATCAGTCAAAACAACGTCAAGTTCAATTCTGAGAAGTTGACCAAAAAAAGAAAAAATGCATTATGCAGGAGTAGCAATAAACAAAAAACAAGATGAAGAGCGCAACCAAGGAATATGAAGGTTGGACTTGCATGGTCAAGGTGATAGAACAAGAAGTGCTCAAATTGGAAAGCAAGTATAATCAGATCAGGCATGCCAGAGTCATAGATGCCCCACGGAGTGAGGACAAGCCTTCACTACATGGGGCCATCCAAGAGACACGGGCTTTTTGGAGAGAGAGAAATGTCAAAATGATCGGATTATAGGGAATGGTGGGAACCGGAAGGGCTGCAGTATTGCATTATACCCACACTAAACCCATTTTCCATTATGCTGACACTGAGCCCATTATTATTTTCTTTTACTCATTTTTATTTCATTTACCTGCTCCCGTCGTGTTTCTCCCTAGCAAACCGAGAACAAACAACTTCAATCAAAGCTCGATACACCAACAAATCAAAACACGAACGTAAGTACTTCACAGTCAATCAACATATACTCGTCACCGGACCTCCATCGTCGACCGCCACATGCGGTCGCCACCATCAGCCACCACCGACTACAACCAACTACCGACACGGAGAACCGGAGACATAGCAACACACAGATAAGAGGAACGCGATGAACAAGTCGATGTAAACGAGTGTAGCGATTAACACTCGGGCCATAGATTCGGCACCATCACCTCGCCAACCAACCCCGTTGATAACCACGGGAACATAGAACGGAAGAGAGAAAACACTGGTTCAGTGAAATTATTGATGACTTCCTTATGCATTTAAACTGTGTCTAACAGCTAACGAATCAGCTTATATCATGCAAACTAGGGGTGTCAATAAGACCCGGGCCGGCGCGGCCCGACCCGCGCCGGCCCAGTCCGGCCCTAAAATTTGAGGTATTTTGGGATCGGCCTTAATTTTCTTCGAATATGGCCCTAAAAGTTAATGACATTTGGTGAAAGGTTGTTGATTTTTCTTATATAATCTAAGAACATAGTTCTAATCCATTGTTCGCTCTTCTTGCAGTATTCAAAAGGCCCTTTGCTGATGATTTTTTACAGTTTTGCTTTGAGAAATTTGCTGTTGGGGTTTGGTCTTCGAGGACAAAGTACGTTGTTCCGTCTATGACCTGTTCTTGTAATTCCTTTAGCACCATCATAAGACTCTGCGCACGTGCATGTTTGCATGTTTGTCAGGATTGCGATTCAGATTGTAGGATCATGATCGTACAATCCTGCTACTCAAAAACCTCTGAACAATCTGGATCATAAGAAAAATTGGGTAGGATTGCCATCCCAACTACGATTTCACTGATCCAGCTTTAGAAGGCAATCCTGTCTTTTCAGGCAAGCAAGAATTTATACCCGAGTGTTCTCTCGTGAGGGAACACCTTTGAGCTTCAATACCACCTTTTAAGGTTAATATGCATCTAATTACAGTGAGTTAAGTAAGAATTTCATATTTTAGGTGTCAATTCAATAAAGTTGTAGGATCTTACAATTTTCGATCTGATCATCGAAGATCGCGAAAGGATCCTACTTGGGATCCCGATCCTGACAACCTAGTGTTCTGAGGGTGGGTGTGTGTCACTTCACGATAAAGGTTGCCCAGCTTTAATAGTCACTGTGGATTATATAGTCTTAGTTATTCATTTTACAGGAGAAATCTGGATCCAGTTGTAGACTTTCTTATGGGCGACTCCAAAGGGAAATTGCTTTTCTGTTGGGTAAGCAGCTCTCACATGAAGCTTTTCTTCTCTATGTTGGTGTCCATTTTGTCCCGTTGCTCATTTTGCATGGATGGAGACTGACTGCAGACCATTAAGAAAGAATAAGAGCTACTTTTCAGTTCCTCATCTGTTTGCTGTACGATTGATCTCTGAAGCTTAATAGGACTAGGAGCCTGAGTGTAGGATCAGCCTCTTAAATTTCAGCTGAAGAGTGTGGGAAAGTTTTTCTGTTTTTGCTTCTATTATCCTGCGGCCTCCTGTTCTTCAGATGGAATGGATACCCAGTATTTATTTTCCAACTGATTATATTCTCTTGATCTAGTTGTCCTTTTATCCTGTGATTACATCTTTTGTCAAGTAGTAAATTAGATGAATAAGTTTTCTCTTTCAACTTTGTGATTGCATCGCTCCTTGAGAATATATTGGTATATCCTTGGAAGCAAGCCACATTTCACCCTGCTTTTTTGAACTTTATGATATTTTATTCTTTCACATTAATAAGAATCCTCAACATCCCTGAATAAGTTGGAAATTGACTTTGTACCCATGATATGTCCCCTTTCTCTTTCTGTAGTTATCTTTAGATCCTTGGTTTAACTTGCATAATTACCTTAAAGTTTTGCTTACAATGCCTAATTAGTAAAAGCATATACTTAAACTACTGTGAGTAACCGTTTCTGTAGTAAGGTATAAAAAAAAAACCGTTTCTGTGGTAGCTATTGGTTTCCAGTTAAAAAGTAAATGTCTCAATCTTTATGCATCTTAATGATAATAACATCATATCATTTTTATTTTTAGTTTATTGCAGTCATTTTTTACTAGATTCTAGTTTTTTGCAGTCAAATCTAAATAGAAATTGATGTTACAGGATCAGTCTCACTGTACTACAACAAAGTTCACTACCATTGAGAACAGGGATAAGCCCCTGTTTTTGAAGGAACTTAGCAAATTGTGGGAAAAGCTCGAGCCAAATCTTCCATGGGAGAAGGGAGCGTATAATGAGTCAAACACTTTGTTGTTGGATGATTCTCCATACAAAGCCCTTCGCAATCCGGTTAGTCAGATAAGCGGTCTCGTCTTTACAGCTGTTTTGGTTCATATTTGAATAGTATGACTAACATCGGTTTATCCCTGTTGGACCTATCCTCATCCAGGCAAACACTGGAATATTTCCCTACTCATATCACTATAGAGATGCCAAAGACAATTCTTTAGGTGAGAGATGTTAAATATGCATGTATTTTCTCTGTTTTAGAAATTACAAATATTGAAGACATTATTTCTTAAGGCACCTTCACATAGATCTCTTTTTCTATGTTTAATTTAAGATATACTGAATAATCTCATGAAGAAGCCATAGCAGGTAGCTGAATAAATGATAGTTCTTTTGAGAATGCTCTAATTTCTCTTCTGTGCATTCTAAAAGGGTGCAATAGATAGTTGAATCGATAGTGGGTGCTTTCTTTTAGTTTTGTATGTATAATTTGACCGGGGATAACATAGTGACATAAACTTGGTCAATTTTATACCCTGTTGAGTTCATCATCCTGGACATTCATATAGTTGGCACTTTGTTTATTTTACTGTGCTAGAAGTATTAGATATCACCTTGTGATCTGTTGACAGTTTTGTTTGTCAGCAGACGTACGTATCTACTTGGTTGTTTGCCCATAAATTTGTTATTATAGCTGTCCCTATGTCTCCAGATTTCTCCAAGCTCATGGAATCTTAGATCATGGCTGAATAAGCTATAGATCAAACTTTTTCTGCCTAACGTAATATTTGCATATTTTGCGGGAGAGCAGGTCGCCTTGTGCATTATTTTGCTACCTCTTATCTGCTACTGTATCATTAGGCTTATTATATCTTTCTTGGAAAAAGATCATCCAGTGGCTGATAATGCTCTCATTCTCCCAGTTGCAGTTTTTCATCAGTGCTCTAAATGTTTTATTCGCAATTAATGCTTCATGCAGGAACTGGAGGTGACCTGCGGGTCTACTTAGAAAGCTTAGCTTTGGCCGACGATGTTCGGAAGTATGTAGAGCAGAATCCATTTGGTCAAAGAGCAATTACAAAGTCAAATCCAGACTGGAATTATTATAAGAGGGTGTTAGCTGCAGACCCACCTGAAGATGCTACTTCTATATCGAAGTGAGCACATTTCTCGTCCTTCGCTTGAATGACAGCTTAATTTCTGACAACTTGAACATCTTTTTTGTTCGAGCTTGTTTACGAATTAAACAAGCTCGTGCGTGTTGCGTAGCAGCCCCTGGAAGTGTTAAGTTCATCAAGAATAGTCTTTGCTGTTGTCACATCGATAATCTTTTCATTTTTGGGGTGAGAAAAACTTGTTGTTTTGATAGTCAAGTTTTAGACGGTGTCTATCTTTATACATGATGAAACTTTTTTCTGCCTTTTTTCCTTCTTTTCTTTTTATTCCTTTCTTCTACCTTTGGCCGGTGATTAGCCACCAGTCATGGCCGGGCGGGCTGGCCTTGCCTAGGCGAGGGCTCCCCTCGCCAGATCTAGCTAGGCCACCGTGGGCTGAGCGAGGGCCAGCCTCGCCAGATCTTGCAAGAGGCGCCCTCGCCAAGGCTTGCCCTTCCCTAGGCAAGGCTCGACGAGGGTTGGTCTGAGCGAGGTTGACCCTTGCCTGGGCAAGGGCGAGCCCTGGTGAGGGCTCTCCTTAGCAGATCTAGCGAGGCCGGCCCTCGCCGGGACACAACTTTGCCCAAGTGAGGGTTAGCTGGGCCTCACTTGTGGCGAGCGATGGTGGCCTCGCCTAGGTGAGGTCGCTAGGCCATGGTTGGTGGCCATGGTTGGTGGCCGGTCACCAGCCAAAGGAAGAAGAAAGGGAAAAAAAAGAAAAGAAAAAATCAAAAAAATATTATTAAAAATTGTTCATATTAGAGCCGGTGGTGCCATATAGGCTGGCCGATGTACACATAAGCAAACTGGCCAAAATTATTTGGAAGGACTAAATTGGTATAAAGATAAAATATTTAGTATTAAATTGGTATAAAAAATGTTTAAGATGAAATGGACACAAATGCAAAATATTGTGGACTTTTCTGACACTTTTTTTTTTGTGTGCGCGCTTTGTTGATGTGGTTGTGTGAATACAAGTGCATCAATAAATGTGGGTCTTATGACCGAGTTGCATTGCCACTTTAGATGCCAACCTGGCTAAAAAGATTCCACGGGCTAAATTAGTTCTCGTCAAAGACTTCAAGGTTGAAATTGAATGAAATTAAAGTTAATCAACCAAATCGAACATTGACTAATGGTACATAAGCCATTTACAACATTGCCTCTATAGTTGATTACATCATAACAACCCACCGAATCTTTGACTCGATTTTGGACAAGCTTGGACAAAGGACTCTCCAGCTCGGCATGCCTAGACCCACTCATTGATTAGATCTCCGGGCAGGTCCCTGAAATGAAAAAGAACAAAAAAAAAAAAACTAATCGGGCTCGCCGGGCTGAAAGCATTGTTGAAGCTGTTCGATCATGGGCCTACTATGGGCCCGTTCAAACTCCATGTCCATGAAACCACGATTCAAAGCCCTATCACTGCAAATCCAAACAAGGTTATAGGAATAACTGCAGCAAAAATGCTAAAGTCCAATAAAAAAATCTAAAACTTTTAATAATGCAATCAAATCATAAAATTTGTCTAATTAGTGCAATCATGTATTTTCGTTAGGCCCATCAAATGAGATTTGGGTCTGATCATAAATGATCCGACCCGAATTAACTCATTTAACTCGTTTCGATCCATTTATTTGCAATGCAAAATTCATGATCAATAATCGACCCGACCCATACACTACATGTACCGATTCATTTTTAACATAATGGATGGCACCATTGACCGGCTTGTCGAGTTAGTGAGAGAGTTTGAGGATCGGGTTATGGACGGGGCATGAAGGTGTTGGTGTAAGTCCAGCCTAGGACATCCATAGATCATGGAAAAAGATTCAGATTTTGATTTCGGGTTAAATATAAAAGCATTCTCTAGACAATACACACCCCTCTCAATCGCCTTCTCCTACTCCACCAATGGACGTCTTCTACGACTTCACCATGCACGGCGACCTCCGGAAGATCTTCCGTGTCAGCTACGAGTTTCGGTTAGGTTCTGACTACTACTCCTCCAGTGCCCCCGAGATTGCCTACCGTTCTAAGCAGGGCCAACCTCTACACCCTCCTCTTCTTCATCATCCATCACCAACTCAAGCACACCGACTACTTCTTCTGTACCGCGATACAATCCGGCTTCGGCCCCTTCATCTGCTTAGCCTTCACTAACCATTTTAAATTTACTTGAACAATTTTCTTATTTTTTATTTCTAGAGCACCCGACTCTTGCTTAGGAACACCATTTTCACAGTTTGCAGTCTTCTTCAGTCTTCAGCCTCCACTCCCTTTCAAGTTAAGCAGTTTGAGTTGGGATGCAATGGCACCTGGCAAGAAATCAAGAAGAAGCAAAAAGGAATCGAAGAAATTGATGAAGCCGAAGGACATCTCCGTCGTCCCCGCAGACCCCAACACGAGCATTAGCACGCTATGCGCACTATCAACAAGCATCGTCCGATTAGGCCTCAACAACTGTTCTAAAATGAGGCCAGCATGTAAATCAAGTTTTTACCTAAACTTAGAGGGCTCTTTTGCAACAACTCAAAAAACGAAAATTGAAAAGAACATGTTGGGCCAGCATTCAAAACATTTTGGCGTCATTTCGACATCATTTGCTATTTTTCCCGCGTTTTTCATGATTCTGGTCGGAAGCGGGTCAAATCCTGACCAGTCGGGTAAAATCAGTAATGTCGGGTAATTCGGTCCAAAATTGGGGAAAAGGGTCTGAATGAAGTTTGAAGTAAACTTCCAAAGATTTAATTTGGTACCTGAACCATTCAATTTGGACATTATTAAGGCACTTAATTGAATCAAAACACAAATGGCCAAGACAGGGGAAAATACAGAGAAGTAGTTCTTTGAGCAACCAAGTGTTTCTTGATACCCAAAGGCTAATTAGCCTAATTGCATGCTTAATTGAACTTGTGTGTGATTGATTAGACGTATATTAGGTTCAATTGCACTTAATGATGCAAATTATTCGGCAAATAGTCTAGGATTGGGTGATTAAAGCTTAATTATGTGCTTTGTGACTTAGCCCACTGCTCGGTGAAATACGAGTGAGGGCTAATTATCACTTAGAATTGATTAACCAATCCCTGTTCTATGAGGTGGATGGGGTAATCGGATCAAATGTCTAATTTCAAATTCCTGAGCCCAAATGATTTCTTCTTAAATGATAATTAACTGGGTGAACGTTGCTAATCAACCAATTTGAGTGGTTGTGTGGATTGAATGCTTTCAATGATTGACCGTAGGTGACCGGAGCTTGGAGTGGCGGCCAAGAAGCCCATCACGGCGGTCCACGGAGGAAGCGACCCTTGGCGATTAGCTTTAGGTTCAATTAGTCTAGTCTTATGTTAATTAGGCTAGTTTATTCATAATTACGTTAGTTTAGATTTTAATTAGTATATGTTAGCTAAAAAATAATATATTAAAAATAAAAATCAATTAGACTTATAATCACTTTAATTATAGTTGATTAGTTAGACTACTTTACTCTTTGCACCTAATAAAATAAGTAGAATTAGGCGCACCCTCATCTACCTCCACTTTAGGATTACTCTCCAATATCGCAACCTTCCTAGAGGTGAACCACTTATGGGAAAGCAATGGATTACTAAGCCCAAAAAGACTCGGCACAAACTCTTTGAAGCTCAAACCAACCGCAACTTTCGATTTTGATTTAATTATTTAAATTGCAAATTAATTCAACTAAGAGTTATTGGTAGGCCTATTAGACACTTAAGTAAAATATGTGATAATACTTAAAATCAGAGATTAACAAATACGGGAAGTTGATTACGTTTGCATATTATCACTTCTCAGTCTCAAACATGCACATCAGATCATTCAAGTTATGACCAGTCATTTAAAGGCATTAAGCACAATAATATATAACTCACACGAACAAAATTACTTGCAAAGCATGAAATTCATATCATCATGGTTAGGCCACATCATAACTCTAACAAAGAAAATTAAAACATAATAGAAGAAGAAACGAAAATATAAATTAAACCAAACATCTTAAATCAAAGAACAAGAATTCTGTCACCACTTTTGTCTTCTCTTCAAAATACTTGAAAAGCTCTCAAAACACTGAAAATAAAAAACAATCTAAAAAAAAAAACTTGCTATTTCCCCAAGTTATCATATTTATATTATAACATCCAAGACTCCTCTCACAAGGCAATTACTTCTTTTTCGCATAAAATTAGAGAATAAATCATAGAATTCCCAATGTAATATCCACATTTTAACTCTTCTCTGGGTCTCCATATCTCAATACTCTATATAAACAAGGAAAAATTAAGTAAATAAAAGGAAATCCAAATATATTCTAACAAATATTGCATTACTTATTGCCCAGAGTAGATAAAATAATTCTATTTTTATAGAGTTATCACTCGCTCTCGGAGAGGATCTTTCGAGCGCTCTCTCTCTCTCTCTCTTTCCCCTTCCTTCCTCTTTTTCTCGGGTTTACTCCAAGCACCCTAGATATCTCTCATTTGGTTGAACCTGCATCGAATGGAAATCGGGATTGCTATCTGTCCACGCGTATAGAGCACATAACAGAGGATGGTCAGGAAACATGCAATTGGGTATAGTAGATTTGCGCCCATCTGATCCGGCTTTCAAAAAATTTAAAGGTACACTTCCGTGCATCGACGCGCACATGCTATCGTATAGGGCTATTACACGTCGTACCAATGTTTTAATTGGAATCACAGATGACGTCAATCCTGTATCTTAAATGAATACAACAAGAAGTGCACATATAGAGAGGTCAAGAGTAATTTAAAAAAAGTGACATTACTTTATGAGCCATAAGATCCCCACGTCGGAACGCTTGGTTCCCTTCTTCTTCCTACCTCCAAAGCAAGAGCATCCCATGATACATCAAGTTATACCAAAACGTCACAACTTGCAAGTTGCGACCCTGGCCCAAAAAATTACTCTCGCCTCTTTTTGCGTTTTGATGCGAGTTTCTCCAAAGCTTCCTCTCTAATGGCATTTATATACAATGGACCGCGGCTCTCATTCCTAGGCGTCTCCTTGAGGTCGCATTGGCCGTCGTTGCTCGAGAATTTTAGAAGAGAAGCCGATCATCCTCAATCGTGCACCAGAGAACTAATATTGAGGTAGATTCATTAAACTTGCATGTTTAATTCCATGATGCCTCAGTCAATCGCACGTTTAGGATTTTTCTTGTGCTTAATCTTGCTATTAGCCGAGCATGTACCTTTGATTTCAATTTCAATTTCATTGAGTTAGATATGCATGTTAGATAATCGCTTAAGTGACTGATGTTTACCATGGATGAATGAAGTTCAAAGTTACTGGAAATTTGTTGAATAATGACGAACAAGGTTGAATGTTGCTTGAAAGTGCTGGAAATTAGCTTCTTGTTATTTTTCGGTCAGACTGGAAATTAGCTTAGTTTCAAGTTTGATCGTGTTTGTGAAATCTGAAACTTGGAGTTGATTTGACCTCTGCTCATTCTCCGATTTTTAGAAATTTTAAAAATCTTCGTGAGATATCTCTATAAATATGTATTAAGATCTTTGCAATGATATTATTTGCATAAAAATCCGATGTTGTTTGATCAGTAATCTTGCATCCGCAAAGTAGCGAAAACTTTTTGCGCTTAACATAAAAATCGGATTTCAGTTCTTTTCAGACTTTGTTTCACAAATTTAGCATAGTTAGAGGTCTTTTATGCAAAAATTCAAAACTAAAAAGTTGTTCGTTGGGGTCTAAAATAGTAGACTGGAAAGTTGGAGGACTTGTTAGCAAATTTAGTGGGCCAATTTGGCCAAAAATCGGACAAGGTCAGTTTTGGCCTAAAAAACAGAGTATACAATTGAGTCCCTGGAAAAGATTGCAATGTTAGCATAGTTCAAGGACTTATTTGAAAAAAAAATTAAAACTTGAAAGTTGTTAGGGACAGAGCCAACTTCCAGTAAAATTTCAGGCAGTTCTGACCAAGTTGATATTTTTTGCGTATTTTCAAAGTTCCGCGTCAGAACCGAGTCTAAATGAGGAGCAGTGTCGGCTCCGGGTCAATTTCAAGTCAATTGAGTCCGAACCAGGTCAAGTAGTATAATGACAATTAAACTACACACTTCAATCTTTCCAATGATGCTTGAATCATTCAATGGGTAGATCATTAAGGCACTCAAATAAGTCGAAACAAAATTGTCCAGAATCAGTTAATAATTGGAGAAGTGATCCAATTTGGCTCACTCAATTGATTGATGATTGTTCAAGGTCATTTGGTCAAAATGCATGCTTAGTTAGCCTTTGTATGTGATTTCTAAATGAATGATTTAGGCTCGCGATATGTGTATCGTCGGGTTGGTTCGCGGGTGAAATTATCCTTAATTTGCTATTAACGATATTGGCCTAGCGCTTTGTGAACATAAGTGGGGGTTGATTATTGTTAATCTCAACCGATGAACCCGTAGTGTATTAGGAGGTGGCTTGGGACAATCGAATTTGTATGATTAGTTCTAAGACCGATTTCGAAGCAATCAGATGACAATTTGACGTGAACATTGTCGCGACCCTCTTTTTCTGTCGGGGGGGGGGTGGTGGTGGAAAGGAAAGGGTTTAGGGGTATTGCTCAAAAGGCGGGCCAATGGTCCATCGATCTCGGCATGAACTCTCCCAAGCCCATATCACGCATGACGTTGAATTTCATTTTAAGTTCTCAACAACCGAAGCATTTCGAGGAATCGCCACTAAACTATTGAGGTCGGCTAGAAAGCAATCAAGATGCGAGAATGTCATCTCGATTCCTATGCGACCAGAGATTCTAGGGTCGGGAAGTTGTTTACGCTAACATTTATATAAACGCCCTTTCGGTACCACTAACTTAAACGATATTATCAAAGCGGTCATGCGATCTTGACTACCAAATGTAATTCCACGGTGTCAAAGCCACTAAGGGCACGAATTATTAATAAAGGTTAGTAAAAATAAAAGGCGCGTGTCGCGTGTGACGTTCTGAGCGTCACATAGCCTCTCTCAGTTTCGTCTCACACCGCTCTCTCTCACTGTCGCTCATCACTCAAGCTCCTCTATCCTCGACCGTGAGTTCATCGCTTCAGAACTGTGCTCGACCATGCCCGTCGCCTCTCGCTTTTGTATGATTTTCCCTTTTCGCTAATCGTTTCCTTGTACACCAAACTGGATTCTTGGGGCACCCGCACCACAGGACAAAATTCTGAAAAGCAAAATAAGGATCCGGTTCTTAGAGGACACTTGAGATATGAAAAAGCAGGAAAAGTTGTTAAAAAGAAGGAAAAAAAAATCAGCCAATCCCGGTCCAACCTGAGAATTGAACCGGGACCGACCGATCCGGTCGTGAACCGACCTTGTCCAGTCCAGTTCTCTTCTCGATATCAAGGTGGGTTTTCATAAATAAATAGCTACCGAATTTCTTTGTCTTCTCGCCTGTAAACTTAAAAAATTACCTTGAATTCTTTTAGTTCCTACTCGCCCTTTTTTTTTCTTTTTGCTAAAATATTTCCTACTCACCTATTTCATAGATAATTATTATTTTTATATGCATAATTTACTTAATTACGCGCTAAGCGCCGGTGTCATCCCCTATTATTTGATTAAGTGTATGAACGATGACAATTGATATATGTTATCAGCTCCGACCTCCATAGGCACCAATCGGTGGGTTTTTCCTCCCCTGTTTTCTTCTCGTACCGTTGCCCATCCTCCGTCTAGGGTTTCCTGCCTCAATCGATCTTCTTCTTCTTCTCTCTTCTTCCCTCTTTCGCTTTCTCCGGTCTCGTCCGCCCCCTCGCATCACCGCTAAACCCTAAGGCTCGGGCAATGGCGGACTCCGACCGGACCCGACGGGACACGGAGGTGAAGCTCCCGCGTCCCACCCGGGTCAAGAACAAGACCTCCGGCCCCGATCCCGATCCAGATCACCGCGGAGCAGAACCTCCGGGAGGCCCGCGAGCGTCAGGAGGTGGAAATCCGGCCCCCGAAGCAGAAGATCACTGATCACACCCAGCTCGGCAATTACCGCCTCCGGAAGCGCAAGGAGTTCGAGGACCTCATCCGCCACGTCCGATGGAACGTCAGCGTCTGGGGTCAAGTACGCCCAGTGGGAGCAGTCTCAGAAGTGAAGTGGCTAGTAAGAGTCACCTAGAGGGGGGTGAATAGGTGATCCTAAACAATTCTTTAAATTTATGCGGAAATAAATCACGTTACAGAAGAGTCTGAATAAGATTCAGATTCAAGTCAGAATAAAGTGCAGAACGTAAATAAGGAGATAAGGAGAAGAGAATCTGCACACAAGTTTATAGTGGTTCGGCTTATAGTAAGCCTACGTCCACTCTCCACGCTGACAGCTTACTGGCTGGATTTCACTATGTAATCAAGAGGAATTTACAGAAGCTGAGTGATATCACTCTTGTGTATGATAGGACTCTCTATCTCACACAATCACTCTTACAGTAACCCTCAAGATCTGAATGTTTTAGCTCACAAAGACAAGACAAATGATCGGAAAATGCTCAGACTTTGGACTTTTTGATTCTTGAATCATGTCGTCTTCTGCTGCTCATGGTCTCCTTAAATACTCCTCTGCATCCACACTAGCCGTTGGACATCTTGCTGAGGATCATCTTCCAATCTACACCTTGGACAGATTTGTTTAAGGATTGAGTAGCCGTTTAGACAGATTCTGAATCCCGCTGATTCTGTTCGCCCATACAATCAGAATCTTGGTTTCCATAAGTAGAGCTTTATCCGTTGTAGTGCATACTTGTCAATATTTGTTTGTCAATCAATTTGATTAAGATTGAACAAATCAAAACTTTCCTTCTGTGAAATCCAAGCCAGATCACTAGCTGTTATTCTTCGTTCTGAATATTGCTTCTGAAGAAATACTGCGTCTTTGTCTACTTCTGAAGAAATCAGCTTCTGAAGAATTACTGCGACTTCGTCTTCTTCTGAAGAATTCAGCGACTATCTGCGTCTGAAGAATTTTCAGCGCATATATATATATATTCCTGAAACAAAGATAGTTCAGATTATAACAGAAGGTTTTGTCAACTTCAAAATCAGTAGGAGTTTTCCTCAACAATCTCCCCCTTTTTGATGGTGACAAAACTTTCCTGCAGATCGAATCAATATAGATTAAAATAGATTTTGAGTATGAATCACAGATAGAAAATGAAAGAGCAAACTCTGTTGATATCTGTGTCTTTGTTTTCTTCGAATGATCCTACATGTATAATAATTTCTCCCCCTTTTTGTCATCAGCAAAAAAATATCATGAAGAATGAAACATATATTAAATGATTTAACCAGTCTAACAAGAAGAATAGTTAAATTACAGACCACCTAAGAGAGAAATGTTTTGAAAATAAAAACAGGCTAATTTTTCGAAGGAGTGCGAATCAATTGGAAATTTTCCAAGATTGAGACAGCTTCCTCAATCCTCGAACTACATTCCCCTACTGCTTTCTCCAGCTCTGCTTTATCTGCTGCCGCTCGAAGTTGCTGAGAGTGGTTGTTTTCCTCAACAATTTTCTGCAGATTTTTTACTTCTACTTCCAGCGCAGACTGTTTGTTTTTTATCTCAAGCAGAAGAGAGAGAATGTTCTGATTGTTGGAAGACTGTTCTTGGACAGTTTCTTGTTCATTCTGATCGAACTCCCTTGTTGCCTCCTGTAGAATATCCCTTGCTTCATGTGGAATATCCCTTGCTTCCTGTGGAATCTCCCCCTGACAAGGTGCTTGCTGTTCAGAAACATGAGCTGAAGAAGTTGGTTCTGAGAAACTAGGAACATGTTCTGTAGCACTAGCATTCCCTGCATTAGGGTTATCTGCTTCTGCTTCTTTTTCATCACGCAGAAGAGTTTTTCTTTTCTTATACACCCTCATTGAATCTTGAGATTCCTTCCTCTTACTTGCTGATTCTGCTTCCTTTCTTTGAATTGTCCTTCTGACATCGGTCTTTTCAGTAGACTTAGATTCAGGCTTCTGAGCCTCTTTTCCCTTTGATCTTTCCCTTAGATCATCAAACTGTTTCATTTTTGAGATCATTCTTTCTCCCACATACATACAAGGAACAGGACTCAGCCGTAATTCATCAGGAATCGAAATCTTCAGGTACATAAAGATTCGAGTAATTAAGGCACCATATGGCAATTGCCCCTTGTCCTTGTGTAATGCTCTGTACATATGGAATATTATGATGTGAGGAAGAGAAAAGGGTTGACCTGTCAAGATAGCCCAAATGAGCTTGAGTTCTGATTTTGAGAGGTCAGTTTTAGAGGCTGCCTTAGGCTTCAGGCAGTTGATGATGACCTTGTGCAGAATTACAGATCTTCTTGATAAGTCAGAGTAGGAGAGGTGCCGCCTTGATCCAAGCTCAAAATCTGGATTTTCAGAAACAATTTTGACAATATCTTCAGAACCTACTGTCAGAGGAGTAAACTGTGAGTGATTGATTCCAATGATCCTGGCCAAGTCATACGCCCTTAGATCATATTTCTTGTCACCCACTGTAAACTGGAGCCAGTTTTGCGACAGAATAGACAGATTAGAATAGAAATATGCAGTAAGTTCATCATAAACATCAGCACCCTGAAGGCAGAATTCAATAATGTCTATCTTTTCAAAAAGATTCTGTATAGACAGTCCAATCTTTTCCAAGTAAAGGAAGTCCACAATTCTGTGGTTCATTACCCCTCGAGCAAGAAACAATTTATAACAGTTCTGATGTTCATTGCTTCTAAACAATTTACCAGTTCCTGGCATTCCAGATGCTATGCCCACCTTCATTTCAAACAGCTCAAAGAGTCTAGCATCATCTTCGGGAATCACAAATTTTGACGACGATTTAGGGCTTACTGATTTTGCCGATAGAGTAGATGATTCTCCGACCTTCTCTTTCCCTTTTCTGGAAGGAGGCGTTTGTGGTGTCGTGCTAGCAGGGGTTTGATTTGTTCCAGCAATAAACGCAGAATACTCCATAGTAAGATGTTCTTCAGACCGAAAGCGATTGTCTTTAAGACATTTGAGAAGAGCCGAAGAGGAGGCATTACTTCGCTTTAACCTCTGATAATTTTTCCACACATATTTAACGCTGCTGAAAGTGAAATCTGTTTTACCCGACGGAGTCCACGAACGAGGAGGTTGAGTCGCTTTACCAGGTTCTCTAAGTGGTTCTGTTTCCGTGTCGGAGATGTCCATGACCTCTGGTGTTGCAGTAGACTTTGAATCCAGATTCAGAATGCGAGTCGATCTTCTCTTGAAAGGCATGATAATTCCTTCTGGGACGAAAAGTTTGGATCTTTCGGAGGAATGAGGACGAGGAGAGTCTCAGAGTCTCGAAAACGTTTGAGTAGAAAAGTGAGGGTTTTGAAGAGAGTCGAAAAGGCTTATAAAGGTGAAGGACGGCTTAAAAGGTTATTTTAAGAAAGTAAAACTAGGCCAGAGTAAAAAAAGAAAGGGAATATATTTTCTAAAGTATGAACGATCAGAATAAGATTAAGATAATATTCTAAATGCTATTTCCCAAAAGATTAAAATACGTACCTGATTTTCTTCAAAAAATCAGATGTGAAGATATCCTTGTCAAAAATATTCCCGCCAAGAATTTAAACTAAGTACGTACCTTTCTTGAGAGTCTGAGAAATGTTCAGACCGAGACTCTTGAGTCTGAAAAATATTCCTGTCTGTCAAGCACTTCACAAAGGATAAGTAATGCACAGTTCACTTCTAATGTATTCAAACGAAGATTTTTCAAGGGGTTTTGTGAATATATCAGCTAATTGATTCTTAGAATCAATATGTTGAATATTCACATCACCATTTTGAACATGATCTCTAATGAAATGATGTCTTATCTCAATATGCTTGGCTCGAGAATGGAGAATGGGATTCTTAGTGAGATTAATCGCACTGGTGTTGTCACATTTGATTGCAACACTTGAATCTTCAACAGCAAAATCCCGCAACTGTTGCTTCATCCACAGAATCTGTGCACAGCAACTTCCCAAGGCTACGTATTCTGCTTCTGCTGTTGATAGTGCGACTGTATTCTGCTTCTTTGAATACCAAGATACTAGCATGTTTCCAAGCAGTTGGCATGTACCTGTAGTACTTTTCCTATCCACTTTACATCCAGCTAAGTCAGCATCTGAATAACCAGTAAGAGTAAAATCTGAATTTTTGGAATACCAAAGACCTAGCATTGGATAAGTCCCAATGTATTTGATTATCCTCTTTACTGCAGAGAGGTGCGATTCCTTTGGATCTGACTGGAATCTCGCACACATACAGACGCTAAAAAGTATGTCAGGTCTAGATACAGTAAGATATAATAGAGAACCTATCATGCTTCTATATACCTTCTGATCAACCTTTTTACCATTTACATCTTTGTCTAGCTTGGATGTTTGAGACATTGAAGTGTCTGTCTTCTTGCAATTTTGCAGACCGAACTTCTTGACTATCTCCTTGGCATACTTCTCTTGGCAAATGAAAGTACCATTTTTCATTTGTTTCACTTGTAAACCAAGAAAGAATGTAAGTTCTCCCATCATGCTCATCTCGAACTCGTTCTGCATATTCTTAGAGAATTCCTTACAAAGTGATTCGTTAGAAGATCCAAAGATAATATCATCTACATAAATTTGAACAAGTAGAAAATCATTACCTTTTCTCTTAACAAATAGAGTTGTATCTACCTTACCTTTTGTAAAATCATTTTGCAGAAGGAAATTACTTAACCTTTCGTACCAAGCTCTGGGTGCCTGTTTCAGACCGTAAAGGGCCTTTTTGAGTCTGTAAACATTATCAGCTTTTCTTGGTTCTTCAAAACCAGGTGGTTGTTCCACATATACTTCCTCTTTAATGTAACCATTCAAGAATGCACTTTTCACGTCCATCTGAAAAAGTTTAAAGTTATGGAAACAAGCATAAGCTAATAATAGCCGAATGGCTTCTAACCTTGCAACTGGTGCATATTTTTCATCATAGTCAATGCCTTCTTCTTGAGAGTAGCCTTTTGCAACCAGTCTTGCCTTGTTTCTTGTAACTTTCCCTTTGTCATCCAGTTTGTTTCTGAATACCCATTTTGTTCCAATTACTGAATGGTTTTTGGGTCTTGGCACGAGCTCCCAAACTTCATTGATTCTGAACTGCTGAAGTTCTTCTTGCATAGCTTCTATCCAGCTTTCATCTGATAAGGCTTCCTCAACATCTTTTGGTTCTATTTCAGATATTAATGCTAAGTTGTTGATATTCTCCTTGTGTTTGGATCTTGTCTTGATACCTTCGTCTATTTCTCCAATGATGCGGTTTTTGGGATGACTGGACTTGTGTTTCCAGTTCTTGTCATATTTTTCCTTCTGAATATCTGCAGACTCTAAATTCTCTGATTGAGTCTGTATATTGTCTTCTTTGCCTCTTTCCATGAAATCTTCGATCTTTTGAGATTCATGATGACTCTCTGAAGATACTTGAATGTGGGGAGTTGATTCAGATTCATCTTTGTGAGTCTGAATATTTTCTTCAAACTTCACATTCATTGTTTCTTCCACAGTCTGAGAATTCTTGTTGAAAATTCTATAGGCTTTGCTTGTGGTGGAGTATCCAAGGAATAATCCTTCATCTGCTTTCTCATCAAACTTTCCATGACGATCATTTGGATTCTTAAGAATAAAGCATTTACATCCAAACACTCGAAAATATGAAATGCTAGGCTTCCTACCTTTGTAAAGCTCATAGGGGGTTTTCTCAAGAATGGGTCTGAGAAAAACTCTGTTGATAATATAACATGCTGTAAAAACTGCATCTGCCCAGAAATGAGAGGAAATCTTGCTTTCAATCAACAAGGTTCTTGCCATTTCTTGCAAAGAACGATTTTTCCTTTCCACAACACCATTTTGTTCAGGTGTGTATGGAGTAGAAAAATTATGTTGAAAGCCATTTTCCTCACAAAAGTCTGAAAAACTTTGATTTTCGAATTCTCCCCCATGATCAGTTTTAATGCACGAAATGGTATAGCCCTTTTCATTTTGAACTCTTTTTGCAAACTTTGAAAAATATGAAAATGCTTCATTTTTGTGTGCAAGGAAGAATACTTAAGTAAATCTTGTGAAGTCATCAACAATAACTAAACAGTATTTCTTACCACCGATGCTCTGTGTTCTGGTTGGTCCAAACAGGTCCATATGAAGAAGCTGCAAGGTACGATCAGTAGAAACAGTATGTATAGATTTGAAAGAGCTCCTTACTTGTTTTCCTAGTGTGCAAGCATTGCATAAGTCTGTCTTTCTGTATTTCAAATCTGGCAAACCTCGAACCAGTTTCTTGTTTGAGATTTTTGAGATTTGTTTCATACTGATATGTCCCATCCTTCTGTGCCAAAGATCTTCATCCTCCTTGATTGAGATTAAGCAATGATTGGAGTTTGGATTGACATCCAGAAGATAAATATTGCCATGTCTTCTTCCTGTGAATGTTTGAGAAAAGTCTTTGCTTGTTCCTGAGCATGTGTCTTCTTGAAAGTTGATTCTGAAACCTGTATCACAAAGCTGACTTATGCTAATCAAGTTGTAGTGGAGTCCTTTTACCAATGAAACGTCATTGATTCTTAGTCCTCCAATATCAACTGTTCCTTTGCCAATGATTTTTCCTTTAGTGTTTCCTCCAAAGGAAACTTTTCCACCTTCCAGACTTTGAAGATTAGCGAATATGCTTGGATCTCCTGTCATGTGTCTGGAGCATCCACTGTCCAGGTACCACTTCCTTTTTCTCTTTGTGGTAACCTGCAAGAAATACAATATCTCAAGTTTTCTTTGGTACCCAAACTTGTTTGGGTCCTAGAACATTAGTATAGGCTGTCTTAACAAAATCTCTTCGAATAGGTCTCCAGACCTTAGGACATTCATTCTCAAAATGTTGTGGGTCTCCACATTTTGAGCACTTGAGTGCACTACGGCCAACAGGTTTTACGAAATTCCTTTTGAAATGGTTTTTATAAACTTGTCTAGGAGGTCTTTGTCTTAATCTCTCCTTGACTTTAGGAAAATCAATCAAGCTGTCACTTTCCTTTTCAAATCCAAGACCAGATTTGTTGTAGTAAGGAATTTGAATGGAAAGGATATGCTTCAAGGTTTCTGATCCTTTTGAAAACTTGCGAGTAATCTCTGAAATTTCCTTTTTCAAAACAGAGTTTTCTTTGGAAAGAAGATCTCGATTTTCCTTGATTTGATGAAATTCTTTTTGAAGGAAATCGATTTTCTCCTTTTGAGAAATATCCTGTTGCCTTAGTGAAGAATTTTCCTTTTTCAGAGAAGAGATTCTTTTAAGAGCAGTCTTGAATTCGAAGCATAAATCATCAATATAATTTGATACTTCAAAAGACATTTCAGAAGGTCTTACCTCGATTTCCACTTTGGGGTCAGAATCAGAGTCTGAGTCTGAATCTGTTTTTGCCATTAAACAGAAATTTGAGATGTCTTCATCACTATCTTCGCATTCTGTGTCACTCCAAGTTTCTGCTTTTAAGGCCTTCTTTGCTTTCTCAAACTTAGTCTTCTTTTTCAGTAGTGGACAGTTAGGCTTGATATGTCCACGTTTCCTACAGTGAAAACATATTATTTCCTTTGATCTCTCTGTCTCATCGATGGGCTTCTTATTTTCAAAAGGTCTTTTCCCTTTGAGGTTTCTTCCTCTGATCTTCATCCTTTTGTACTTCTTTATGAAGAGAGCTAGTTCCTCATCATCAACATTTTCATCTTCTGAATCTGCATCAGAATCAATGTTAGTTTTTAAAGCAATTGACTTATTACCTCTGGTTTGAATCTCTTCATTTCGTTTATCGGTCTCATATGATTGTAGAGTTCCAATCAACTCATTTACTGATAAGGGCTTGATTCTCTGAGTCTCACGAAGAGATGTTTTGATGTTATCCCACTGATCTGTCAGTCCTCTCAGAAGCTTGTTGACCTTCAATGCATCTGGGACTGGTTGTCCTTGATAGGCTAGACCGTTTACTATATCAGTAAACCTGTCATAGAAATCAGCAATCAGTTCTCCAGGCTTCATTTTGAAAGATTCATATTGACCAAGCAAGATATTGATTTGAGTTTCCTTTGCTCGATCTGTTCCTTCATAAGTTATATAGAGAGTATCCCAGATTTCCTTAGCAGAATCACAAGCAGAAATTTTTTTATATTCAACAGGAGATAAAGCACAGTAGAGAGAATAAATTGCTTTTGAATCTAAAGTTTCTCTTTTGGTTATCTCAGCTTGAGATAATGGAGGATCTGCTAATTTGCTTGCATCTGCCTTTTCTTTCGAATCTGAAGACACTGGTTTGACTCCATTGATGATGACATCCCATTGCATATGATCGCATGACTTAATGAATGCCTTCATCTTGTTCTTCCAGACGCTATATTCCTTGCCATCGAAATATGGTGGTCTGTTGTTGCTTTGACCTTCAATGAGTCCTGGAGCACCATAACTAGCCATGTAGATCGTTAGCTCGGAAGTAAAACACTTCAGTAAAATGAGCAACCTGCTCTGATACCAATTGAAGTGGCTAGTAAGAGTCACCTAGAGGGGGGTGAATAGGTGATCCTAAACAATTCTTTAAATTTATGCGGAAATAAATCACGTTACAGAAGAGTCTGAATAAGATTCAGATTCAAGTCAGAATAAAGTGCAGAACGTAAATAAGGAGATAAGGAGAAGAGAATCTGCACACAAGTTTATAGTGGTTCGGCTTATAGTAAGCCTACGTCCACTCTCCACGCTGACAGCCTACTGGCTGGATTTCACTATGTAATCAAGAGGAATTTACAGAAGCTGAGTGATATCACTCTTGTGTATGATAGGACTCTCTATCTCACACAATCACTCTTACAGTAACCCTCAAGATCTGAATGTTTTAGCTCACAAAGACAAGACAAATGATCGGAAAATGCTCAGACTTTGGACTTTTTGATTCTTGAATCATGTCGTCTTCTGCTGCTCATGGTCTCCTTAAATACTCCTCTGCATCCACACTAGCCGTTGGACATCTTGCTGAGGATCATCTTCCAATCTACACCTTGGACAGATTTGTTTAAGGATTGAGTAGCCGTTTAGACAGATTCTGAATCCCGCTGATTCTGTTCGCCCATACAATTAGAATCTTGGTTTCCATAAGTAGAGCTTTATCCGTTGTAGTGCATACTTGTCAATATTTGTTTGTCAATCAATTTGATTAAGATTGAACAAATCAAAACTTTCCTTCTGTGAAATCCAAGCCAGATCACTAGCTGTTATTCTTCGTTCTGAATATTGCTTCTGAAGAAATACTGCGTCTTTGTCTACTTCTGAAGAAATCAGCTTCTGAAGAATTACTGCGACTTCGTCTTCTTCTGAAGAATTCAGCGACTATCTGCGTCTGAAGAATTTTCAGCGCATATATATATATATTCCTGAAACAAAGATAGTTCAGATTATAACAGAAGGTTTTGTCAACTTCAAAATCAGTAGGAGTTTTCCTCAATAAGAAGGACTTCAACCGGGCGCGCTCGGTCTGGGAGCGCGCTCTCGAGGTCGATTACTGCAACCACACGCTGTGGTTGAAGTACGTGGACATGGAGATGAAGAACAAGTTCATAAATCACGCCCGGAATGTGTGGGACCGCGCGGTATCCCGCTTGCTGAGGGTCGATCGGCTGTGGTATAAATATATACACATGGAGGAGAAGCTGGGCAATCTAGCGGGCACAAGGCAGATTTTCGAGAGGTGGATGAATTGGATGCCTGACCAGCAAGGTTGGTTGTCTTATATTAAGTTTGAGCTCAGGTACAATGAGGTTGAGCGCGCGAGGGGAATTTACGAGAGATTCATGCGGTGCCATCCTAAGGTCAGTGCTTGGATTAAGTATGCGAAATTCGAAATGAAGAATGGCGAGGTTGCTAGAGCTAGGCATGTGTATGAGAGAGCGGTGGAGAAATTCGCTGATGATGATGAAGCAGAGATGTTGTTCGTGGCATTTGCAGAATTTGAGGAGCGCTGTAAGGAGAGCAGAGAGGTCGAGATGCATATATAAGTTTGCGCTAGATGATATTCCGAAAGGAAGGGCAGAGGATTTGTATAGAAAGTTTGTAGCTTTTGAAAAGCAGTATGGAGATAGGGAAGGGATTGAGGATGCTATTGTGGGTAAGAGGAGATTTCAGTATGAGGACGAGGTCAGAAAGAATCCGGTCGAATTATGATTCATGGTTCGATTACATTCGCTCGGAAGAAAGTGTGGGCGATAAAGAGAGGGTTAGGGAGGTTTATGAGCGTGCAATTGCCAATGTGCCACCCGCTGAGGAGAAGCAGTACTGGCAACGTTATATCTATTTGTGGTGGGTATACATTTGTGAAATGCATACGCTCATATTTACTCTCGAGATGAAATATGCCTCATGGTGTTTCTATTGGTGTTTCAGGATTGTTGATGCATTGTATGAAGAGCTTGATGCTGAAGATATGGAGCGTACATGGGATGCATACGGGTATGTATGTACTTGTGTTGTGGAAGTTGCATTTTTTCGCCTCCTAAGTACTGGGTCAGTAAGATGACTGCTTTGTTTGGTTATTCTCTGGAAAACTATCAAGGGGAGGAGAAAATACCAGTAAATGTGGATCGACGGAGAAACTCTAGCAACAACATCAGCTTTGATTCAAAGAGGTTTGTTTTCTCTTGGCTGTATGTGCAGTATACTTTGGAAAAGCCCTTACCAAGAAAAGTGGTTTTTTAGTAACCCAAAAAATAAAAATTCAAAACCTTTTACCATCTATTATTTTCATCAACAAAATTAGACTGTAGACTCTCAAACACCTCAAATTTCTCTCACTCTAAATAAGCCACTTTTTAACCATACTCAAAGTTACAAGAATACTAAAATCTCAAGGGGTGTGACTTGCTGCAATTACAATTCCTGTGATAAAATGTTTGTGTGCACATCTCCAGATCATGTAAATCTGTATTGATGCCTGCACTAAATCCCTCATAAGTTCACAATGGATGGATGAAAATAGGGGGTCCTTAGTTCTTTTGTGGAGTTTACATATTATTCTCACAAATCGTGGGTGTTGATAATTTGGGTGAGTGACGAACCTTTTAGATAAAGGCTAGCACACAAGTATGATAGCTGAGATTTCCATGGTTTTGCAATACTACATGTTATAGACACTATCGGTCATTAAACCTTTAGGATTTAAGAAATTGAGACACGAGTCGGTGCAGGAGGATGACTTGAATCTGGTAGTTCAGGCAAACAAGAGCAATCTCAACACCTTAGTGGTATAACAGATGTTCATTACAGAGTTATAGTAATTCAGCTGTTTGGTGAAACAAAATATATTTGAGCAACTGAAATCCAACAAAATGTCATTTGTCACTCCATGTCCGACAATGAATAAGAGAAATGTGGACCATTATGAGCTTTGAGGCTACTCGGAGTGAATTAACTACGCACTTTGTGCCCAATGATCGGAATTGATGACCCGACTTTGGTCAAGTGAAAACATAGAGCAACTTGTGGCCTCGACCATGAATGGGACGTATTTCCTAAAGATAAGAATCAATTGTAGTCTCTAGTATAGTTTAAGTCACACGTCCGACAATGAATAAGAGAAATGTGGACCATTATGGGCTTTGAGGCTACTCAGAGTGAATTAACTACGCACTTTGTGCCCAATGATCGGAATTGATGATCCGACTTTGGTCAAGTGAAAACATAGAGCAACTTGTGGCCTCGACCATGAATGGGACGTATTTCCTAAAAATAAGAACCCATTGTAGTATCTAGTATAGTTTAAGTCACACGTCCGACAATGAATAAGAGAAATGTGGACCATTATGGGCTTTGAGGCTACTCGGAGTGAATTAACTACGCACTTTGTGCCCAATGATCGGAATTGATGATCCGACTTTGGTCAAGTGAAAACATAGAGCAACTTGTGGCCTCGACCATGAATGGGACGTATTTCCTAAAAATAAGAACCAATTGTAGTCTCTAGTATAGTTTAAGTCACACGTCCAACAATGAATAAGAGAAATGTGGACCATTATGGGTTTTGAGGCTACTCGGAGTGAATTAACTACGCACTTTGTGCCCAGTGATCGGAATCGATGACCCGACTTTGGTCAAGTGAAAACATAGAGCAACTTGTGGCCTCGACCATGAAGGGGACCTATTTCCTAAAAATATGAACCATTGGTAGTCTCTAGCTTAGTTTAATCATCGTTAGTTTTTTATTATCTCTATGCTTCCACTTATAATAATCTGAACATTAGAAATTAGTCTGTTATAAATCATTATGTGTGTTTGAGTACGTCGCAGAGTTGATTTCATGGTAAAGACCTCTCGTCCTATTCTCGGTCACTTTTAGAGTAAAATCTGAACTTGTGTGACATGGGATGGATACTGTGCTTGAAAATTTCCACAAATATATGTTCGAAAGTAGGTTCCCCATCAGTGTAGCAAACTTTCTCATTCATTCGTTGTATTCTCTGTGATACGGTGACCATGGATGTTGATGATTGGAGTCAATGTGTTAATTGCTTTGTTCAGGTGATGGTCATAGGTGATCGATGGCGTTGTAAAATGTATATACGTTGGCCTCTGCTTAAGAATTTGTGTAGAGGATTGTGTATAACAAGTTCATACATGCTGATCTCGAGCAGATTCTAAATGCTTTTACGGTGTTTGTTTTATTGTGAAACGTTTAGCTATATTGGTTTTCAAGGAACATGTTTTGTAATTGGGAGGATTCTGTTTGGAATGGTTCGATAGATTCTGGATAAGTAACATTGTATAGTTGTCGCTTGAATAGAGATGGATAAAGATTTGGCCGACAATTAGAAGAATGAAAGGGAAGTTCGAGTGTATTGGAAATGAGAATGAAGGAGTCTTGTCGAAATGAATTGCGTCTTGTCAATACATGCCGGAATCTTGCTGAGATTTGTTAAAAACATGCTGGAATTGAACAGAATGCATGCTCACCGTGATTGTATTTCTCAGCCCAGTGAAATTCTCGTTCTATTTGTCTTTAGTTTGATGACACAAGTTCATATATGTACGTGTGTAGACAGTACATCAATTTAATGTCAATTCTTTACAAAATAATCGGAAATTTTGATCTCGATTAATCTCTAATAATTCTGAATGTTGCTGCACGACACTAATTGGATATGATTTTTGTAGATTCAAACTTGGCTTAGCTCTGGCATGATGCAGATGAGTTTGTCTAGCGTGTTGATTGCTTGAGCTGACTGCTAGCTTATTCCATTATTGGCTGTGACCTCCTCTCACTTAGAGCTTGCTTGATTTTCGTCCTTTCATGATGTGTGCTCACCACCCGTTTGCTGATATGCCTCTTAGACATAGCTATGAAATATATCATGATTTTTATTCAATTTGAGGATGGGTTGATGTAAGCAATTGGTTTGCTAGCATTTGAATTTGATTCTATGTTACGTTTAAATGTTATTGAGACCAAATTTGACGCTATTCTTCCATTTCTTTGTTTATGTATATCTCGGTGGTTTGCCATGGCAAACGGCGTTGAGCATGTGGTCTGGATTTATCTTTCTCAACTTTTATTTCTGGAGGAGGCCAATCCCTCAAGGTAAGACATACTCATGCTTTGTCAATTATTACCTAGAACTCTGTTGGGATCATGTTCAGTAGAGGATTTAGTCCTGCAAGTTTGCTTGCTGCTGTCCATTGTCTATGACTTGTTTCCTGTTAGGAATTGTTAAAAATCTGCTTGAAGTTCATTGGAACTTGCTAGAATTCTTGGAAGTTGTTAAGGTCTTGGTTAATAGAGATATTTGAAACTGATTTTAAGGGCAAAAGTACACCACAAGTGCCATAACTTGTGTACGGCGATCACTTTGGTGCCATAACTTTTTTTCGGATCACTTTAGTACCAACTTTTTTAAAAAACGATCATTTTAGTGCCAATGCTGACGTGGCTCGCCGAAAATCCGATGTGGCGCTGACACGGCTCGCCGGAGAGATCCACGGCTTGCCGGAGAGGTCCAGTCAGCATTAAAAACCAAAAACGACGCCGTTTTAGCTGCTGACGTGTATTTTTTAAATATATTATATTATATTATATTAAATAATAATAATAATAAAAAAAAAAAAACATCTGCAGCAGCGGCGAGGAAGCCCTCGCCGCTGCTGCCTGGGTCGCCACCACCGCCGGGAAGGGCCGGCGGTGGTGGCCGCAGTGGCCGGCGAGGGTCGCCGGCCCCTGGCCGGGGCCCGGCGACCCTGGCCTCGCCCGGATCCGGCGAGGCGAGACCTCGCCGTCGCCTGGGTCGCGATGGCGAGGTCTCGCCTCGCCGGATCCAGGCGAGGCCGACCTCGCCGTCGCCTGGGTCGCGACGGCGAGGCTCGGCCTCGCCCAGCGAAGGCGAGGCCGCGCCTCGCCGTCGCGACCCAGGCGACGGCGAGGTCGGCCTCGCCTTCGCTGGGCGAGGCGGGA
This sequence comes from Syzygium jambos, assembly GCA_031216235.1. Lineage (NCBI taxonomy): Eukaryota > Viridiplantae > Streptophyta > Magnoliopsida > Myrtales > Myrtaceae > Syzygium > Syzygium jambos. The sequence continues at coordinate 2,082,494 of CM062226.1, read as the reverse complement.
CCTCGCCGTCGCGACCCAGGCGACGGCGAGGTCTCGCCTCGCCTTCGCTGGGCGAGGCGGGACCTCGCCGTCGCGACCCAGGCGACGGCGAGGTCTCGCCTCGCCGGATCCGGGCGAGGCCAGGGTCGCCGGGCCCCGGCCAGGGGCCGGCGACCCTCGCCGGCCACTGCGGCCACCACCGCCGGCCCTTCCCGGCGGTGGTGGCGACCCAGGCAGCAGCGGCGAGGGCTTCCTCGCCGCTGCTGCAGATGTTTTTTTTTTTTTTTTTTTTAAATTTAAAATTCGAAAAAAAACCACGTAATTTCCAACGTGTACAAGTCATATTATTTTTTTTTAAATATAAATGCCAAGTCAGCTTTTTGGCCGGAATTTTGGCCGGAATCACTAAAGTGATCTATTTTTCTCCGATTTGGCACTAAAGTGATCCGAAAAAAAGTTATGGCACCAAAGTGATCGCCGTACACAAGTTATGGCACTTGTAGTGTACTTTTGCCTGATTTTAAGTCAGTCTAGGCTGGGAGAATGGCTTGGGGAGCTAATTGATCAATAGAATGATATTAACAGAACTTGCGTTTTCTAAGTCCAGTGAGTCACTGAGTTTAGATGGGTGATTAGGCTTAGTAAACCTCAAAATCTTGCAAAGCCGTTAATTAATGAAATGATCCTGACATCCTGAGCTTTGACTAGATAGGTCGCACGTCGAAAATGAAAACCATTTGCTAGGTAAAAATGTACGCATGACCTGAACATGAAATCTGGGAAAACTGGTTGAGAATGTGTGATAATCTGTTCCTGACCGACCTTTGTTTGTTTCATGATTTTTATGATTTTCTGTGTTTGAAATTTCGAGATGTGTTCTTCATGAAAGTTGTGAGTGAGATCTTAAGCTTTCCAATGATATAAAATTCATTAGAATTGAGGCTCTTTTGGTTGCTCAAAGGTATGATCACTATGCCGAAATATTTCCGCATTTGGATCTGGGAAATTGCTTCCATGAGCATCCGACTGCCAAATGTATTTTGCAATTTTGATGAAATTGAGGTCCTTTGCAAAAACTCAAAACTAAAAAGTTGTTTAGTAGGGTCTTAATTTGTAAATTGGAATGTTTGAGGACCTAATAACAACATTTGCTGGGCCAATTTGGCAGAAATTTCGGATAAGGTCAATCTAGCCTTTAAAATTGTTTTCAATTGAGTTCTGGGAATAAATGGAATTACTGGGAAAAATCAAGGGATTTTTAGCTAAATGTTAAAACTTGAAAGTTGTTCAGCACACATTTTCCTAACTCCCTATAAAATTTGACGCATTTTTGATGTCATGTGATATTTTTCTCGCATTTTTTCAAGTTACGGGCTGAAACGGAGTTGAGTATGGGGTATCCAGGTTAAGTCAATTTTTTTTCGGATAAATGGGGTTTTTAGAAACTGTCCAAATGGTCTTCAAGAACTTTGAACTGCGTATCATAAGCTTTCTAATGACACTTGAACCGTGTCAATAGGACTTTGTTTGATAAGCCAATTGGGTCTAAACAGAAATATAAACTTTAATTGAATAAGTGATCTTCAAGAGGCTCACTTCCCCTTGTGTGATTAATTTAGAAAAAAGGGCCTAATTGCATGCTTAATTTGTTACGTACTCGTGTTTGTTAGATGAATGATTAGGCGCGATGGATGTTCGGCAGGTAGTTATGGCGAATATTAGAATCAAATTTAGGGGTTAAGCTATATCCATCATCATTTTGTGAATGCAAAAGGTGGCCGATTATCATTAATTATCAATCAATTAATCGTAGTCATTAGGAATGGGGGTAATTGAAACGCATGGAAGGCAAAGGCCGACTCCAAGGCCATTCCATTGATTGATTTCGATGAACTTTGTTGCTTGATTGTTTTGAATGATTGCATGTGATTTAATAAATGAATGTGAATGAATGCAAACCGATAGCATGGATGTTGGCCATGCGAGATGATCCAAGGAGGAGGTGGTCAAAGCTCTTGAACACGATGGCAAAAGATTGATGTCCAATCCGGTCTCAACCGCTTGTAATAGCTAGCTTAGTTTAATTAATAAACAAGATCAGCTTAGGTTATAATAAAATTGGTTATTTAGAAGATGACTACACATCTAAAAAGAACCAATTTTAGTCTTCAGGATAGTTGTCCAATAATGAATAAGGGAAATGTGGATCATTGTTAGCCTTAATATTACTCGGTAGTGAATTAACTACGCACTTTGTATCTAATGATCGGAATTGATGACCCTAATTTGGACAAGTGAAAACATATGGCTCATCGCAGCCTCAGCCATGAGTGGGACCTATTTCCTTGCCTAGGATATGTTTAGACTTCTAGGTTCACTTTGAGCTTCGTAGTAAGTCCTCGAGAATTTTGTAGATGGAGATTAAAGACTGATGTCCAATCCGGTCTTAATTTGTAAATTTCATTTGTCACTCGACCATGTCTCGAGTTTTCAATTCGTTTTGTAATAATTACCCGACGAGTTGCGGGTTTTTCTTTATCGCACTTAGAATAGCTCTTCTTTCAACACCGAATACATTGGGTATTTGCTTTTTGTACCGTTTTTAAATACATTATTTGTTGATTTTCTTTATTAGACTAAGATAGGTTTAGTTTAGAATCTTAAATGGAAAAATACAAAAACAAGATGCATGGACATTATTGGTTCAAGACTTTTGGCATGAAAATGATAAAAAGAAATCCATGGCCATGTAAGTACCGAAAGGGCGTTAGTGGAAACAGTAATGTAAGTAGGTCCCTGTATATGGTTATCTCTGGTTCCATTGAAATTGAAATGAAATTCTCACATTTTGATTGGATATTCTAGTCGGCACCTGGCAAAAACCTAGTGGCAACTACAAAGTGGCCATTGAGAACAAAATTCTGCACTACCACATTAAGGACGCCACTATGTCACCATAATATTATTTTCTTTTCCTCTTTCTTCTTTCATTCTTTGGGTGAGATTAGGGTTTCTCTCACGACCTCGAATGTATTGACTTTAGAGTGATAAAAAGACGTCTGAATGGAACTCCACACCATGGAAAATGACTTTTGGTTCCATATGCCGCAAAAACATAGTAAACCCGAAAATAGTTCAAGGACTGTAGAGCACACGACATTATGAGAAAAATGGGTTTCTGTCTCCTGGTATGAAACAGAGTGATCCTATCAGCATTCCATTGCAGAAGATCGGATATTGAAACAATGCTGAAATGAATACAAGAAAAAAAGTAGAGCGAAGCATTTTCATGATCGAATGGAGATTCGTCCATTTAATCGCTCGTCACAGAATTTTAATTAGATGGTAAATAGCTTATAGGAGCGGAACACTAGCTTCCTCTGCAGAAGTTTTAGGCAATAAATAAAAGGAACAGTGAGTATTGTAGTGCACTTAGAAACCAAACCGCCTTTCTTGCGTAGTGGTGTCCAATTAAAAACTGCATCAACTCCAACAATCCCAGTCTGATCCAAGATATTTGGATTAGGTAAATGTTATAATATCGATAATGTGATTTCACATTCGGTGTATTATTGCCAACATTAATTTATTTCATTGACATTTTATTGAGCGCATTAAGGTGCGTAACAACAATAGTGTTGCCCAATTTTAAAGAATTATTTTGATGGAAGAAGATATCTATAACTAAGGGTATGCTTGGAGATATCGGAAAATATATGAGAGGGCAATTGGCTAAAAGTATCTATTTACAGGTATTTGGTTTGCGACTTCATTAATAGCTAGAGGCTAGTATAGAATTCTTCAAGTTTTGGCAATAGGTTCTGATTATGCATGGTTTTTGTTTATCCATCAAAATAAGACTTTAGTCTTCCGCTAAGTTTATATTATAACAGTTGGTCTCAGACCGTGTTTATATCTCTGCCTTGATGATTTTTCATGGGGTTTTAATTGAATTAAAAATAGGGGGAATTACTGGTAGAGGGAGAAATTGGCCATTTTGGCCAAATTTGGGTCACGAGCCAGTCAGCTTTGAACCAGTACGGTTGCATTGCCATGGGCTAGAAAAGCCCTAAGTTAATTCGGCATTATGGTGATTTCCGAACGCTAATTGTGAGGTGGAAGTCGTGGTGGTTAGGGTTTCGTGTTTAGCGGAATTTTTCTTGATTCGTGTTAATTTCTTGGCTGTTTTTCATCGATTCTTGTACTTGTGTGGTCATGCTAGCTTGGTCTTCAAAACCCATCACTCAATTTGGTCGAAGGTGGGCTGTCAGAGGAGACCTAGGTGGGGGAAGACGCGGCGAGGTAGTTGAGTGGTCTGAATTCGTGCGATAAGGAAGGTATTGAACATTGTGAGTTTGGAGATATTGAACATCACCCGGGGGTGGAGCTTGACCGTGTAGAGGCTGCTGGATGACACCATTGAAACTCGGTTTTTGAATCGCCTTTCAAAAGAAAAAAAAATCTCTCTGAACGAAATGGTGACTGTTCCCCCTTCATGTATCCAAATCTGGAGTCAGTTGCCTTGAGTTTTTACAATTAATATTTGGATAAAGTTTTGATTTGGTTGAAAAATTCGTGAAGGATTTTGTTTACTAAGGGAGAGAGAGAGAGAGAGAGGGAGAGAGATTTTGGGGTTAGCAACAGCTATCGAGAGAGGTCCAAGTAGACTACGTTCATGGTCTCCACAAAATTGTAACTTGGGTAGCCAAAATAGGAAAATTTGATAGAATGCTTGATCTTTGTACCCAATTTCTTGCTTACATAGTGAAATGCGACAACATGTTTGATTTTTTGAATCCGATTTTCTTTTATCATACTAATCTTTTTCCAGTCCACATACCTTTTAGTGTATCGCAGATTTATGCAGGATTGGGCTCAAAGGAAGAGTTGAACTGCCTTATCAAGATAGCTACCTTTACAAGAAAAATAACAGACCCAAAAACAATAGATGATTTTCCATTCAAATGCTCAGGGATCGATACAGAGTCGTTGACAACAGATTCACTATTTGTCCTTATCTTGTTGCTAAAATTTCTGTCGTTATCTTTTTTGTTTTTTTTTTCTCTTTATCCCTATTTTGCTGTATAATTAGAGCTCTTTGGGAAGCCCTCAAGCTCCTTCACCACCCGGACCATCTGCCCCCTCCTTAGTCTTCGTGGCAAAGTCAAGTTACCACCATCCTCTTTGAGCTGCTGAACACGTTGAGAAAGCAAATTCACTAATATATTCACATTATTGTTATTTTAACTTTCCAGTGTATAAGAAACTTATGAATACCAAAAATAGTTACATCAACATTTTTGAATGACTATTTTATCATTGTTAACTAATATATAGGATTATCATTAGTAGCACGCACGAGTTCCCCAAAATTCTCATTTAAAAGTCTTGCTTTAAAAAAATTAATCATTGTTTTCTCTCGACTATTTGTGAGTTGTGCGAAACTTTTCCTTCAATTTATAATTAACGTGAAATGCTAGAAATTTTTTTAAAATATTAAACATAAAAAATTTTAAGCCAAAAATTCTTGAATGCCCATTGTTATCAATAAAATGAATGATAACTAGACATTAATATATTCACATAATTGGGATTTAACGCAAGCAAAATGATTGTACCATGATTTTTTAAATTTCTGGCCTTTATAAATCTGAATTTGAAATTTATACAACGCTTCACACTAGTTTTCCACACATGTATTACATGTTGGATAATATCTATTTCTTCCACGCAAAAAATCTCTCTTACTTTTAGCATATGCAACTTCCAGGTGTTTCTCTTAATACTATATGAAGAAATAAAAATTAAAAAAAAATACTTTAACAGTAATGGTGGTTATCCAATCACAAATTGACATGTGTGACATGTTCACCAACTCCGATAATCTATCGCCATTTGATTGTATATAAGATTCAAGATAAGACGTGAGCCAAGTTTTTCTCATAGGTCCATGGAATTAGGTGTAAATATGCATCTTTAGAGATATATGGAATAATTAGAGATTGTACTTTTTCCATTGGCGAGTCTTAATTCCAAATCTGCTTTCCGACGTTGACTTCGTCCATTTTATTCAATTACATATGGGCTATTTACATCGAAAATTAGGAGACTCAGAAGAAATTACTTTCAATTGACATATCTAAAAAAGCCTACACAAAATTCATTTGAAAATTCACTAGCACGTGAATTATTTCGAAATTGGTTCTACCGGGGAACAATATTGAAAATGACCGATTCAGGAATTGACAATTCTAGAACCGACCGGTTCGATTCCAATATTTTGTAACCGGAGCTCATAGAGTCGGTAATCCGTTCTAGTAATACGCCTCGTCGCCCTTTAGCGATGCTCGAGCTTGCCTATGGTCGGTCGCTGGGCTTTGCTGTGGTGGGCAACCGGCCGGAGAACAAAGTAAATAAAAAAAACAAAAGGAAAAAAAAGAAAATGATAATTAAAAATTATTTTAAAAAATAAAAAATTATTAAAAGTAGTGTATGGAGGAAAATTTGATTTGATTTTCCATACCAAAAGGCAAAAAATATTTTCTGGGTCTTTTTTAGATTTTAGCCGAACACCGGAAAATTGTGTCATTTTCCTAAAAATGACTTTTGGAAAACATTTTCGAGAAATTTTATGTTTTCCGCGGAATGAACAGAGCTTGATATTTTATAGTGAAGAACGGTATAGCTTTAAAGAGTAGACGAATTGGTAATTCAAAATGAACGAAGATCCCATGTTATATGGGGGATAAAAATACAACCAAAAGATTATTGAGAATAACAACACGTATCCTACAAAAGAATTTTAGCCAGAAAAGGTACATAAACAAGGCATATGATCTTACCACCGTCGCCACCACATGCGTCCACAAATGTGATTAGTGTTATCAGAAAGCTAAAGAGAAAAGATAACCAAGGGATCAAAGCTCAAGCATACTTCTCATTAGAAGCTGCCCGTTTTAGGCTTCACCCGGCTACTTCTTGAAGGATAACTTTAGAAATGGTCATAACTCAAATTATGTTCTACTCCATCAACATTTTTTAGTAATCAGAAGTCGTGCTCGAATGAAAGTCGAGATTCCTGCACCAAAGAGGGAAGGGAAGAAAAGGAAACAAATGGGACAAATGAGGTTGAGAGATAGCTATATCTAGACACATTGGTGAGGTATACCATTGGTTGTTAGATACTGGTGGTGTGGTGGCACGTCTATGCATTGGTTCCGTCCAAAATTGAAAGACTTGCATTTCTTCAATGGGGGTTATATTTAGATGACATTCCACTGTCAGCACTCTCCCGTCTCTTTCTAAATGTTTGATAAACTTTTTGTACAAGGAAGATCCTGGATAGCCTGTCTCCCCTGTCAAAAATTTTAAAAACTATCCTCATCTGGGGATGAGGATTTGGATCTAGGCTAAGGCAGCGCGCAACCAACTCGAAAGCAATCTGGACACCTTCTTCTACGAACTCTTTAAGCCTTGGAACCATCAATTTGTACATATTTCTTTTCCTTCCTAGATGCAGCCAACAAAGTTATGTTGACCGGAAGGTCTATTTTCGTCTACGACATCGTCAGAATTTCCAAAAGAATCATGTCAAAACCATAGACATCACTCTCTATTGTGGGGCACCGTAAAACTATTATACGCCTAGTCACTAGAAAGGAATTCATTAAATAAGTACCAGTTTGGTCCTATTTAGATATAAATACAATCCACGAAGTACCCCGCCAAATGTCTCAACCACCACTAGCAATCAAAAACAGGTACTTGACCTCAAAGGCCGAAACAATAACTTGGTATGGTTATACTAGCTACGAACTCAGGACGTTGCTGCGGAAAGAGAGCTATTAATATTGATCATGAAATTATCAAAGTAATTAGTGGAATAAAAGTGTACTAAAGCCCAAATTATGTTATTATCGACAATTCCAAAGTACAATATCGTATCTCTTGTCATCATAATATACGTCATTCATGGCTTCAGCAAGGTAGTTATTTATAGCATGATAGACATGAACCTAACTAATTAATCTGCAATTCAGGTTGATACCGATTCTTAGAAATTTTCAAGTTAAAATAATCTGGATTTGGATATCATAGCGAATGCTTTTTAATGCAATGCCTTTGCTGAAATTATAAGGACACGTGTAGATAAGAAAACAAAAGATAGAAATTTCGACTCTTAATCGACATATGTATAAGATAAATCAACTTCCTTTTAATAATTTCAAAGCTAAATTTGCTAGTCGTAGATGATAAACAGCAAAGTATAATCAGAAAACACACATATCATGATGTAAATAATACCTTGTGCGTGTAGGTAGGACAAATATCGCATTAGAGTGGGTTAGTTTCACAAAAAAATGAATAATTTAGAAAATAATTTTCTTAAAGTTATCTCTTATATTGCCTACATATTCTCATTGTCCACGAAAGCGTACAGACATAAATTATTTGTCGACAATGAAAAAACTTTTCATTAAATAATTACTTCGAGTAATACAAACGATCATTTTTAGTAAAATATTTTTTATATCATTCATTTTCCGCGAAATAGCCGAGGAAATTAGCTGGCTACTCGAAGAAACCTAGATACTCCATTCTGAATCAAGAACCCATTGAAGCACAAAAAATTATATAAGGAAAAAACTTTAATTATGAATCAGTGCTACGCTAATTATTGGTTGTGCATCCTATCCAAAAGTACCAAAGACAAAAAAAGAAAAGAAAGAAACTAAAACAAAAAATAAATTCACTTGTTAGCAATGCATGAGTCGTCAAAGCGGAAAACTAGAGTTAGACTATAAATCCACAATAACAAGCTATATATAAATATAAATTTAAGAGAAATGATTATGCATCCTTGATACGCTGTTAATTGTGAGTTTAACAGTCTATTTCGGGCCATACAAAAATAAATAAGAAATAATTTTAAATTATTGTGTGGTCCAAAAAAAAATCGGAAATAAGAAATACCCAACTTTGCTTCTTTTGGGGTTCTTAATGGTCTTATGGTCTGCATTTACTTAACAACTTCAAACTTTCAAATTGGACGTGTTTGGACATGAGAGGTGATATTAAAGTATTGAACACCACTTGTTTACGCGCTTATAATAACCGTAGTTTAAAGTAGCCGCTAACAGCAATTTGCGAGAATGAAATTCACACCAATAGCAGCCTCTATGGTCCCTATTTTGGTCATAATAACATAGCAGTTCGGTCCCCCACGATTTACTCCTTGCTGGCGGTGATTTATTTACTGTTCGTGTGCCATTTTTTGGGAGGCCGATTGGGTGCTGCCCTCCAAAGGTCAAAAGGGTTTCTAAGCATCAATATGAAATATTTCTACGCCTTCCAAAGATTCCTATGTAATCTCATACTCCCTTACTAGGCAATAAACTTTTTTCTTTTAAGGAATGCGGACTCCATAAATTCCATCGTGAGTTTGGAGACATTAAACATCACCCGGGAGTGGAGCTTGACCGTGTGGAGGCCACTGGATGACACCATTGAAGCTCGGTTTTCGAATCGCTTTTTAAAAGAAAAAAAAATCTCTCTGTGAACGAAAAGATGACCGTTCCCTCTTCATGTATCCGAATCTGGAGTCAGTTACCTTGAGTTTTTATAATTAATATTTGGATAAAATTTTGATTTGGTTGAAAAATTCGAAAAGGATTTTGTTTACTAGGAGAGAGAGAGAGAGAGAGAGAGAGAGAGAGAGAGAGAGAGAGAGAGAGAGAGAGAGAGAGAGAGAGAGAGAGAGAGAGAGAGAGAGAGAGAGTTTGGGGTTAGCAACAGCAAATGTGAGGGGTCCAAGTCGACTACGTCCACGGTCTATCGGTCAATTGTAAAGTTGTAGCTATTAGCAAAAGCAATCCTCTAGAAAATTGTAACTTGGGTAGCCAAAATAGGAAAATTTGATGGAATACTCGATCTTTGTACCCAATTTCTTGCTTACATAGTGAAATGAGACGAGATGTTCGATTTTTTGAATCCGATTTTCTTTTATCATACTAATCTTTTTCTAGTCCACAGACCCTTTTAGTGTATCATGGATTTAGGATTGGGCTCAAAGGAAGAGCTGAACTGCCGTATCAAGATGGCTACCTTTACTAGAAAAAATAAAAAAACCCAAAAAGAATAGATGATTTTCCATTCAAATGCTTAGGGATGCAGAGGCGTTGACAACAGGTTCACTATTTGTCCTTATCCTGTTGCTAAAATTTCTGTCGTTATCTTTTTTGTTTTTTTTTTTCTCTTTATCCCTATTTTGCTATAAAATTTTAGCTCTTTGGGAAGCCCTCAAGCTCCTTCACCACCCAGACCATCTTCCCCCTCATCAGTCTTCGTGGCAAAGCCGAGTTACCACCATCCTCTTTGAGCTGCTGAACACGTCCAGAAAGCCTTCTTCGTATAATCCGCAGGTTTCTCGGTTCTTAGTATATGCTAAGTTTCAATAAGAGAATTACGGTCATCGGTGATAAATTCTCATTCCTAATCGCGATTGCGTTTAAGAATTGATTGAGATTTACTTGTATGTGGCTCCTGGGTATGATTTATTCCAGCTTGCCATATTCTGTTGGATACAATTGCGTGGTGTGATGAAGTGATTGCTTGCATGGAGTTCCTGCTCGAGTATTAAACAATTAGATTTTATGTAGTTGGGTGCAACTTTGCATGTGTGCTCGATTTTTCATGAATATTCTTAATACGTGACCTTTTTTGGGATATTCTATTTCTCCTACCATGCCATTTGATATCAAGTTGGGCGTAAATCATTTTCTTTTTAATGAGTCTTTATATGTCGAATTCCACAGTGTACTTGTTTAGGATTGATTATGCTCTGATTATTGCCATGCTCTAGTATAACTTTGACTCCCCTTGTTTTCACTTCTTGCATCAATCAAGACATATTACGGGGTCAGCCTATAAGATGGCATCACATTGTGTCAGTTCGTATTTGCAGAACAGGCGCATATGGCTTCTCCAGAGCGCGAGGAGGGTGCACGCAACTTGTTGGGAGAGATTGAACAGGTGTTTTGTTTATAATTTATGTTCATCCAGCTTTGTAAATAGAATGGCGGTGCCTTGAGGAATATAGCTTTGGATGAGCAATGGTGATTGTATAAGAATTGTCAACTATGAACCGAGAGTATTATTCGAGATATTCTATATGCCACTGGTTGACTTACGTAAGGTGCCAACTATTGCAAGTATAAGCACCCACAGCTAGAGATTCTCCACGACTGAAGTACCCGGTAAGATGCGCCCTAGTGGCCTCCCTCACCTCATTGATGCTTGGATTTGGTAAATCCCCCCCTCTCTCTCATGACAGGACTCGCCCGTGGTTGTCCATAAGCTTGGAAGTATATATGATCGAATCAATTTTCCATCCAGTGAATCGGTCTTTGTTGAAAAATAAAAAAAAAAGTTAGTTGTATCATAGTCATTATTTTTTTTTGGTCTAGCTTTATTACTGATACAAATGATAGATCTATCATCAAAAGTCATTTTTTAATGAATAGGATATAAAAAAACCTAAAAAAAAAAAGAGAGAGAAAAAAATAGGGAAATGAGAAGCTCACGGTGGCTGTCATATATTAAAACTAACGGTGGCTTGTCCATCGCTAATTTTCTCAAGGAAAGTGCTTAACTTGTTTAACCGGTTTTCTTGAGAAAATTAGAATTGGAAACTCGCGCTTGGCAGGATTTCCTTAAATCCCACTACGTCAGATTTTATAAAAAAAAAAAAAAAAGAAACTCGCGCTTGGCAGGATTTCCTTAAATCCCACTACGTCAGATTTTATAAATATGAAGAAAGAAAAAACAACACAAGAAAAGAAGCAAATTGAATAACATAACAGAGATAGTTACAAATAAAAAAATATTATCACTAGCTCAAGAGAAATATTTATTTATTAAATTTCAAAGATGATAATCACTTTGCTCATCGCTGACAAATTTAAATTTGTGAAAACATAGATTACATTTTTTTGTTAAAGAAAAAATAGACGATCATAAATAGAAAGATATTATCAAAATTTTCCCATAAATCTTTGGTAATTAGGAGAAACCTTTGACGTGGCATGTTTGGGAGGCGAATGAGGAGAAGTTGGTAATGTGGCAGGGAAGAAGTGACGAGAAGATCTTCTTTCTTTTTCTTTGGTTTTGACAAATAGTATGATTTTTTAGCCAAAAAAAAAGACAAATAGTACGATCAATTCGGTGTAACAAATAGGAAAAGTAGGAGAAGATTCCAGTTGCCCATCTCTCAGAAACTTCAATTTATGGTCACAAAACCACCATTAGATAATCTATCTAACCGTACCGTTATGCTAGCACCGTCCAAAAAAATATTACTTAATATTGGATAACATCATCCATGGTTTCTTTTTTCTCTCCGTCGCATTTGTTAATTCTCAAATTATTATTTTATACTAACATGTATTAGGAAAATAAATTCAAATAAAAGGGAGGAAATAGGGAACTTAATATTTTTCTTATTTTTTCAATTTCATGAATATAGTTACAATTTATGTGATAGCGTTGTGACATTTTCTTGGGTTTTTTTAATTATAAATTTTGGTAGAAATAGGAGTGTTGAGTGAGACGATCACTACCATAAAGAAGGACCAGGAGCCAACTGACAATCATGTTGACCAACTGATTGTGATCCTCCATGTTTGTAAAATTCTGCACGTGTCAACGAACGTTTTGAACAAGTAATACAATGATGAGAAGAGTATCGTCCCATAGAGATTGATAATAATAAATCAATTAAATATTAAAAATAGACTAATTCTAAAATTTATCTAACAGATCAAAATATAATTGAGAACAAATAAAAATTGACAATTTTTAAAAACGAAATTTTATAAACTAAAGATAGATAATAAATCAAGTAAACTGTGTTAGAACATCCGATTTCACCATAACCACTAGATATGAATTTCGGATCATTATGCATACAAGAACAATATCAAACATGTGATAGCGGAATTTTTTAGTCTATTTACTATCCTATCTCTAGGTATAGCAAACTTACTTAGTTTATTAATTCACTATATTTCTATGTGAATTTAAATAAACACAAGAGCATTAAAATCTGTGAATATTCCCGGTTTACAATGAATCTTTTGGACTACCTTATTATCGAAAGCTACACAAATAACATGGTATATTTCTATCCACATTTAATTCATGATTATATATTATAAGGAGCAATTACATATTATTACTTCTCAGTCTCAAACATGCACATCAAATCATTCAAGTTGTGGCTAATCATCTAAACGCATTAAGCACAAAAATATATAACTCACATGAATGAAATTACTTGCAAAGAATAAAAAGCATGAAATTCATATCATCATGGTTAGGCTACATCGTAGCTCTAACAAAGAAAATTAGAACATAATAGAAGAAGAAACGACAATAGAAATTAAACCAAACATATTGAATCAAAGAACAAGAATTCTGTCACCACTTTTGTCTTTTCTTCAAAATACTTGAAAAAATCTCAGAACATTGAAAACAAAAACGATCTTAAAGAAAAAAACTTCATATTCCCCTAAGTTATCCTATTTATATGATAACATCCAAGATTCCTCTCACAAGGCAATTGCTTCTTTTTCGGATAAAATTAGAGAATAAATTGCAGAATTCCTAATGTGATATCCACCTTCTAACTCTTCTTTGGGTCGCATATTCCTTTTTTTCTTTTTGCCATATTTTCCTTATTTTCTCCATATCTCAATATTCTACATAAACAAGGAAAAATTAAGTAAATAAAAGGAAATCCAAATATATTCTAACAAATATTGCATTATTTATTGCCTAGAGCAAATAAAATAACTCTATTTTTACAGAGTTATCAAACCCCCAAACTTAACATTTTGCTAGTCCTCGAGCAAAAGCAAGATATAAGACATACTCAAGCTAACAACCCCCTCCATGACTTCCTTCCATAATTGCTCGAAATCACAATACAAAGAAAAACACAAATTTCATCCAAACATTGAAATAGATTCATAAGTTAAAATCGATTCTAACTATGTGATCCAAGTGTGTGTATGAGTCCTCATCTTTTCGAATTATATGCAATCCAAATAAGTTCACATTGGTATGCAACCTCTCAAAAACTCTTTATAATTATAACAAAATCTCATAGGTTTGCTTTTCATTCTTCACTCCACTAATGTAAGCTAATCATCCAACCAAAAATCAATAGGACTTTCCTCAGGTTGTAATGTAAGGCTGGGCTAATGGTGGGATAATGGTAAATTTAAGCTCAAATCACCCATGAACACATTGACTTCTAGGATCTAATTAGAGCACATGCCTCTATCCCCAATTTCACATCTTCAAAATAATCTTTCTGCCACTACGGATCATCATTCTTCCTCTTTTTTTTTTTTCTCTTTTTTTTTCTTTTTTTTCATTGCTTTATGGTGGAGTTCCTCCCTAAGTCCCTTCTAATATAACGTGAATATTCCCAACTCATTGAGTATCCAAAAGGCTCACTCAATTGAAAGTTGGATAGGGAACCATAAAAGCAATATTTTCTTTTTCTCTTTTTTTTTTCTTTTTCTTCTTTTTTTTTTTCGAAGAAGATACACCTCAAACAACCATAGCAATCAAATTATTTCCATGCTCCACCCTTCCTCCCAAATTGCTATTATGCTCAAATAAACTTTTATCCTAAAAAAATCAACATGTTCATGGGGCGTGGGACAATGATATAATTTGGCAAAAGGTAAGCTAAATAGTACATGGGTGCCAATAAAAGATTGGATAATAATTAAGGCTCAGCGGGGTGATTATGGTTAAATAAACAGGGTTGGCTTGAAAGGCTCAATCGATCCAAAAATTGCTTAAATTATTTTCTTAGTTAAATGTAGCCTAGGATTTCGCCTCAAGAGAAAATCAAACAAATTCTAAGATTTGGGTGAGATCTAAGAAAATCACATACTTCACATGAATGTTCTCTAGATGTACACACTACTAAAAAATTAAGGACTTCTAGTGCTCAGTAAGTGGATCGACATCATCAGAATCAAAATTAACTCACATATCATTCGCAAGTTTGAACAAAATTTAAATTTTCCTAAGAATCGCAAAAATTCACAACAAGGAATGCAATCAAAAAAAATTTCAGATTTAGCAAAAAAAATTTTGAGCAAAAATTTTGTCTCCCCCCAAACTTGAATGAAGCATTGTCCTCAATGTGAAAAACAAAAGAAACAAAAGAAAAATAGGAACAAGAAAACTCCCATTGTTGTAGGATGTGTCCATGGATGGTCTTGATGACTAAACTCCAAAAAGGTGATCCTTCAAGAAAGAAAATTAACCTGGATAAAAATTATTAATCATGTTTTTTTTTTAAAAATGAATGTAAAAATTAATGAAGAAACATAACAAAAATGCTTGGGTTGCCTCCCAAGAAGCACTTGCTTTATAGTTTTCAGCCAAACTATCTCAGATGTCGCTATTCTGGAGGATAAAGTTCAATAGTGGTCTTCTGCTTGTTGTAACCACCTTCGAAGTAGAGTTTCAAACGTTGACCGTTTACCTTAAATGTGCCTTCGGTGTCATATGCAACTTGAAATGCTCCGTATGGAAATACCTATGTGACCGTATAAGGACCAAACCATCGAGAACGTAACTTTCCTGGAAAAAGTTTAAGACGAGAGTTATGAAGTAAAACTTTTTGGCCAATTTCGAACTCTCTTCTGAATATATGTTTATCATGCCATTTTTTGGTACGCTCCTTGTACATCTTAGCATTTTCATATGCCTCATTGCGAAATTCCTCCAATTCATTTAGTTGCAACAATTTTCTTTCACCTGCAGACTACATGTCAAAATTCAGAAATTTCAATGCCCAATATGCTTTGTACTCTAATTCTACCGGTAGATGACAAGCCTTCCCAAATACTAGCCTAAAAGGAGACATCCCAATTGGGGTTTTGAATGCTGTCCTATAGGCCCAAAGTGCATCATCAAGTTTCATTGACCGATCTTTCCTAGAGGCATTCACTGTTTTTTCTAAAATTCTCTTGATTTCCCTATTTGAAACCTCTACTTGACCACTAGTCTGAGAATGATAAGGTGTTGCAACCTTATGTGTGACTCTATACTTACTCAAAAGTGCTTCAAACTGTTTATTGCAAAAGTGTGTCCCCCTATCACTTATGATTGCCCTAGGTGTCACGCCCCGTACCCCACGAAGCATGATCATCCGCGTAGGTCGAAGTAAAATGTGACGCTCCCAGGATTGCATCACCGACCCAAAACCCAAATCAGAGAAAAACGTACGTCACATGCGGAAACCACGTATATATATATATATATATACACCCGGACAAGCAAACATGACCAAGAATAGCAATAAGTACAAGGATACTAAAGATTATATTAACATATATATACACCTTTTTAAAACTTATACAAACTAGTTATTTACAACCAAAAAGAATACAACAAAAGACCACTAAACAAAAAGGATCGGTGGCCTATAGGCTTCAGCTTACTAACTGGGAGAGGTTACATCAAAAAGGGGGTTAGTCTAACGCCTATCACTGAAATCAGCTCTATGGCTCCGGGTTTGGATTGGATGGTGCTGCAGATTCCTCAGAAGAGTCCTCCTCGGATAATATTTCTTCGTCCGATCCAACCTCTGCTATTTCTCCTGCTGCTTCAGCATTCTCTCCTACCACTTCTAAATTCTGTTCTTCATCTTCCTCTTCGATCACATCCGCAGCTATAACTTGCTCCTCTCCTTGCACCTCATCCATGGGTATCGGTCCATCCACTGTATCGCCCACGCTACTTACACTAAGGGAGGCGGGAGGATCAGAGACTTCTCCACTCACCATTTGGGGAATCATGACGCCATTAACATCTACTGGAACATCAAAAGTCCTCATCGGAGGTCCAGTAACCCCATTAGCTCCCCTATAACACCAGGCTACATACTCTTGTGTTTGGGGGTACTCCTCTCCCACGTCTATAAGCACCACTGATTGACGCCTAATGTATGCTGATCCGTCCCCGCAAGGATGTACACTAACATCTCGCTGAATCCGGTACGGGTATCCAAAAAGAGGACCTTTCCTCGGCATTCTACTGACGGGGGTCTGAAAATCCGGTTTTACCACAACCGTGAGATAAACTCAGCAAGTAAAATTTCTAATCCTAAACTAGGCTAACGTGCACCTCCAGAAATAAATAAAACACACAATTCACTGAACCAGTAATTAAATCAATATAAATTCACATGGGCTCACAGCCCGATTCCAATATTCCAGCCCTGCAGGTTAGGCTTTCGATATCAATATAATTCATAGACAATTAAATCGACCCGAAGGCCATGACCCAATGGTCATCAATTACTCGACCCAAAGGCCCGACCCGTCGGTCACAGTTATATATCGACCCGAAGGCCTGACCCGTCGGTCACAATCACACTCGACCCGTAGGCCTGACCCGTCGGTCACAGTTATATATCGACCCGAAGGCCTGACCCGTCGGTCACAATCACACTCGACCCGTAGGCCTGACCCGTCGGTCACAGTTATATATCGACCCGAAGGCCTGACCCGTCGGTCACAATCACACTCGACCCGTAGGCCTGACCCGTCGGTCACAGTTATAAATCGACCCGTAGGCCTGACCCGTCGGTCACAATCACACTCGACCCGTAGGCCTGACCCGTCGGTCACAGTTATAAATCGACCCGTAGGCCTGACCCGTCGGTCACAATCACACTCGACCCGTAGGCCTAATTAAATTCCAAATGGGCTTTCATAATTCAAGTCAACTCACTTCAAGGCCCATTCCAATCTTCCAATTGGGCTTCAACAATTTCCATTCAATTCCCACTTCATGGGCCCATTTCATTTCTAAATCCAAGGCCCATTTAAATTCTCATTGGGCTCATTTAATTCCAATTGGGCCCATTAATTTCTAATTTTCTCCAATGGGCCTCAAACAAGTCCAACTCAATTTTCTCATTCATGGGCCCATTTACATTCTAATTTGGGCCAATTAAACCAAATTCGGAGCCCATGACACCCCCTCCAATTCAGCCCACAAATCAATTCTAATTTTCCACTAAACCATCACAATTAGTCCTAATTAGGTCCACTAATTAACCCTTGCCTAAAACACCCTCAATTAAGCCTTAATTAACACAATTAAGCCTCTAATCAAGCACACTTAGGACTAATTTAGGGATTAGTAAATTTACTCGCCTAATGACGACACGAGACGACGGGAACGAGCGGCCGATCACCGACAAGCGGCGTGATCGACGGCGGCGCTCCAAATGCAAGCCGGCGGACACGGCGGCTCCGGCAAGCCCACGGCAATCACTCGGCCAAAACAGGGGGGAGTCGGTCGGATTGGGGGCTGGGGTGACGGAGAGGAGGACGGTGAGGCGAAACTGGTCAGCTGGGGCGGCGCACAGCGGCGCGGCACCGGCGGAACACTCCCGGCGCCGGCGACGGCGTCCTTGCTCGTCTTCGGCTGGAGTGGCTGCCACAGGCGGTCACGGGCGGCGGGAGAGGGAGGCAGGGTTGCGACTGGGCTGGGGACGGCACCAGGGGTCGGCACTCGGCGGTCGGCGACCAGCAGCTCCGGCGAAACCTGCTGTTCCGGCGTGAACAGTGGACTGGCGGGGCTGATCGGTGGAAGAGGGAGCGGCCGAGAGGATTTCGGGAGAGGAGAGAGAGAATTGCGGGGAGAGAGAAAGCTGAGGAGAGAGAGAGAGTCAAAGATGGTCAAGGGAGGGGGTGAGTGGAGGACACTTGTCACCATCCTAGCCTAATTGCCCAAAATACCCTTGATCCAAGGGTTCTAATTCAATCCAATCCAATAATGCAAGGGTATTATGGTCATTTGCCCCTAACCATGGTTAATCAACTCTAGTTAACCTTACCCAACCTTGGTTAACCTCCAAAATTTAATTCAAAATTCGAAATAATCCAAAATGGCCTAGGGGCAATTCCGTCCTTTTTCCGTCCGGAACCGAAACTCCAATTTTCGCTCATACCGGTCCTAAATATTCATGTGATACCTAATCCAGAGTCGGAATCGCGAAATTCGCTTTCTAAGCCCTCGAAAATCCTCTGCGAAGTTTCTGGGAATAAAATAATATTATTTTCCAATTTTTGTCGAAAATCCACTTTCTGTCCAGAATCACTCCAAACACACTTGGATACCCCAAAATGACGTTGGCCGCGAAAAATAACCTCAAACGGCCTCCGAATTCGGCCTCGGCGTTCTTAGGGGCAAAATAGTCTTTTTCTCACTTTCTGTCAAATCTTCAGTTTTCAACTGTTTTAATCCCAAACATGAATGGCCATTACCAATTGACGTCCTTCTTGCAAAATAGTCGTAATTACCCTTGAGATTTTGATATCGAAACTCGGGCCCAATATTGTAATCTCAATATGCTCGTTTTGCAGTTTTAGGGTCTCTCACTAACGAGCGGCTGTTTAGGTGTCACGCGTATCGACCTAAGATTGTCCGAATCGTGATGGTCAAATTTTCGAGAGAACGAGAGGAATTATCACTAGCACCAGGGTCGCGATCGTTTGGATTACAATTAGGTTTCATTCGTCAGGTGTACTTTCGGTCGTGCGAAATCACTCGCGATCCGATCGTACGTTACTGACAAAATCAACCAGTCGTTTTCCTAAGATCGGCCTATATTGGCTCAAAATATTTCCTCAACGTTCTTCGAAATCAGCGTTCAGTCGCGATCGGTTTCTCGGTCCACGTACATGTTCCTATTTAGCCTTTCTCATATGGTTAGTGTCCCGAGACTGATCAGGTTCAGGCGAGACTCACTAAAATTACACGAGAATGAATATACACTTTATTGGTCCCGATAACGGGTCAAAATTCAGGATGTTACACTAGGAGTGCCAAATCACATAAAAATATTTTTCTTCAAGAATTTGACAACGGCGTTAGCATCATTTTTTGGCAATGCTACAGCTTCTACCCACTTAGACACATACTCCACAGCCACTAAAATGTATAAATTACCATAAGAAGATGTAAAGGGTCCCATGAAATCAATACCCCAAACATCAAATAATTCACACACAATAATGTTGTTTAAAGGCATCGCATTTTTTCTAGAAATATTTCCAATTCGCTGACATCGGTCACATGAAGCTACAAAGGAGTAAGCATCTTTAAAAAGTGTGGGCCAATAAAATCCATATTGTAAAACCTTAGCTGTAGTTTTGGTGGCACCAAAATGACCACCTGCCTCTCTGTCATGACAATGATGCAGAATATTTTCCTTTTCTTCGTCTGGAACACATCTCCTTATGACATGGTCTGCACATACCTTAAAAAGAAAATGTTTTTCCCAAAAATAATTTTTAACATCAGAAAAGAATTTTTTCTTCTGTTGATATGACAATTCAGGAGGAAGAATATTACTTACCAAATAATTCACAAAATCAACGTATCAAGGAATTTTTGTGCATTTGATGGAAAAAATTTTCTCATCAGGGAACTCTTCCATAATTGGACTTACCTCTTCCTTTAAATTCGAAATTCTTGACAAGTGATCTGCAACTAGATTTTCAGTCCCCTTCTTATCTTTGATTTCCAAATCAAATTCTTGTAGCAATAGAATTCACCTGATTAAATGTGGTTTTGATTCTTTCTTTTCAAGCAGATACGTAAGAGCAGAGTGGTCATAATAAACTATAACTTTTGAGCCAATTAAATAAGAATGAAATTTATCAAAAGCAAAAACTACTGCCAAAAGTTCCTTTTCTGTTGTTGAATAATTCAATTGTGCACCTGACAAGGTTCGAATGGCATAGTAAATGGTTTGAAAAATTCCATTCTTCCTTTGTCCCAAAACGGCTCCCACTGTAGAATCACTAGCATCACACATTAGCTTAAAAGTTAAATCCCATTCTGGTGCTGCCATAATTGGTGCTGATATTAGCTTCTCCTTTAAAGTGTTAAAAGCCTACACGCATTCATCAATAAAATTAAATAGTGCATCTTTTACCAAAAGATTAGATAGGGGTCTAGCAGTTTTTGAAAAATCTTTTATAAATCGCCTTTAGAATCCTGCATGCCCCAAAAATCCTCTGACAAGTTTCACAGATGTTGGTGGAGACAATTTTGCAATAACCTCCACTTTGTTTCGATCAACTTCTATTCCATTTCTAGAAATCTTATGCCCGAGCGCTATTCCTTCCCATACCATAAAATGACACTTCTCCCAATTTAAAACAAAGTTAGTCTCCTCACATCTTTGTAAGACCAAAGCCAAATTATTTAAAAAAGAATCAAATGATGAGCCAAAAACGGAAAAATCATCCATAAAAATCTCAATATATTTTTCAACCATATAAAAAAAATAGCCATCAAACATCTCTGAAAAGTAGCTAGTGCATTACAAAGACCAAAGGGCATTCTTCTAAAAGCAAAAGTACCATAAGGACAAGTGAAAGTAGTTTTTTTCTTGATCTTCTGGTGCAATAGGAATCTGATTATACCCTGAATATCCATCAAGAAAGCAATAAAACTCATGTCCTGCAAGTCTTTCTAACATTTGATCAATAAATGGTAAAGGAAAATGATCTTTTCTAGTGGCATCATTCAATTTTCTATAATCCATGCACACACGCCATCCAATAACTGTCCTAGTAGGAATCAATTCATTATTGTCATTTTTCTAAACAGTCATACCGCCTTTCTTTGGCACAACTTGCACAGGACTTATCCAGGAACTATCAGATATAGGATAGATGATCCCTACATCAAGTAACTTAATTACCTCAGCTTTCACCACTTCTTGCATTTTCGAGTTCAAACGCCTCTAAGGTTGGATAATGGGTTTATGTTGTTCCTCCATCAAAATTTTGTGCATGCAAATTGAAGGACTAATTCCCTTGATGTTAACTATTTTCCAATCAATTGCATATTTATATTCTCTCAACACTATGAGCAGTTTCTCCTCCATCAAATTTGTCAAAGAAGAAGATATAATTACTGGTAAAGAAGAAATTTCATCTAAATAAGCATATTTCAAATGAGAAGGTAAGGGTTTGAGTTCAAAAATAGGAGGCTCTTCAATTGATGGCTTAAGCTTCATTATGTGTTGTCCCGACTCCTCAAATTTTGTTGTCTTATGCCTTGAATATGTTGGATTTGCCTCCATAAAATTTGCATACTCCATGATCTCCTCATTCTCAATTTCTCTGTCTTTTGATTGAACTAAACATGCTTTAAGTGGATCCTTAAAAATATTTTCTTGAAAAACATTATTCACCAACTTGTCAATTGTCTCAACTCTAAAACAAGAATTATCATCGTAGGGATATTTCATTGCTTTAAAAATATTGAAAGAAACAAGATCATCTTGAACTCTAAGAATCAACTTCCCTTGTTGTACATCAATAAGAGCTCTTCCTGTTGCTAGAAAAGGACGACCTAAGATAAGTGGTACCTCAAAATCTTCCTCCATGTCAAGAACTATGAAATCTACAGGAAAAATAAACTTGTTAACTTTTACCAATACATCTTCCACAATATCTCTCGGATATTTAATTGATCGATCAGCCAGTTGAAGTGACACTGTAGTTGCTTTTACTTCACCTAATCCTAATTTCCTGAAAACAGAGAAAGACATCAAATTAATACTTGTACCTAAATCACATAATGCCTTTTCAAAGTAAGAATTTCCAATAGTGCAAGGAATTGTAAAACTCCCTAGATCTTTTAACTTCGGAGGTAATTTATTTTGTAGGATGGCCGAACATTCATCATTCAACTTCACAGTTTCGTAATCCTCTAGCTTTCTTTTGTTTGCCAAAATCTCCTTAAAAAATTTTGCTTAGCTAGGCATTTGCACTAAAGCATTTGCAAAAGGAATATTAATGTGCAATTTTTTTAAAAACATCAAGAAATTTAGAAAATTGCTTATCTATTTTGTGCTGCTGGAGTCGCTGAGGGAATGGAACTGGCAGCATGCATGGCTTGGGATTATCTGGAAAAAGTTTGCTCTTGCCTGTCTCATTTGGTTGTTTCTTGACCTCTTCTTCATCTCTGGAAATCTCTTGTTTGGTATCTTCTTCACCCACTTGTTTACCACTTTTCAGGATTATAGCTTTTACATTTTTAATTGGATTTTTCTTTGTGTTGCTAGGCAAAGAACCCTGTTGTCTCCCAGACATCATGTTTGCTAACTGCCCCACTTGCATCTCCAGATTTCTGATTGAAGCCTCTTGGTTTTGAAATCTCACATCTGTGCTCTTGATGAAGTCCTGAGTAGTGTTGGCAAGTTTTGTGACTATATCTTCTAGACTGGACTTTGTCTCTTCTGGTTGTTTGAATTCCGGTGACAGTCTCGTCACATTTTGATTATTCCATGAAAAATTTGGATGATTGCGCTATCCCGAATTGTACGTGTTGGAGTAGGAATTATTCTGTGATCTGTTAAAATTCCCAACAAAGTTAGCATTTTCATTAGATTGAGCAAAAGTGTTACCTACCTGACATTCTGTGCTAACATGTCCTCCACCACAAAAATCGCATGTCATATTTTGAAGTTTCATGCCTGAAACACTCATATCATCTATCTTTTTGTTGAGTGTTTCAATTTGCGTAGCGA
This sequence comes from Syzygium jambos, assembly GCA_031216235.1. Lineage (NCBI taxonomy): Eukaryota > Viridiplantae > Streptophyta > Magnoliopsida > Myrtales > Myrtaceae > Syzygium > Syzygium jambos. The sequence continues at coordinate 2,058,862 of CM062226.1, read as the reverse complement.
TTGCCGTGAAAGCATTCACCTCACGAAATCCGCTAGCTTTTCGCACTGGTATCCTCTCAGTAGGCCACTGATAACTATCGGATGCCATCTCCTCTAATAAGTTGTAGGCTTCTTCTGGTGTTTTATTATTCAGACTTCCCCCTGCAGCTGCATCAATCATAGAACGGAGATTTGTATTACACCCATTATAAAAAGTTTGTACTTGCATTCATACGGGTAATCCATGATGTAGGCATCTCCTAAGAAACTCCTTGAATCTTTCCCATGCTTCATACAATTATTCATTATCCATCTGCATAAAATTAGTAATATCATTACGCATTTTTGCAGATTTTGCAGGTGGAAAGAACTTACCAAGAAATTTTTGGGCCATATCATTCCATGTAGTGATCGATCCTGCACGAAGAGAAGAGAGCCAACCTTTAACTTTGTCTCTAAGAGAGAATGGAAATAATCTCAATCTAATAGCATCATCTGAAACTCCATTATATTTAATTGTGTCATAGATTTCAAGAAAAGCATCGATGTGAGCATTTGGATCATCGCTTGGTAGCCCACTAAATTGCACTGATTATCGAAGCATCTGAATCGGTGATGGCTTGATCTCAAAGTTGTTTGCTTGAATTGCAGATCTCCTGATACTTGATATAGTGCCCTCAACTGTTGACACAGTATAATCTTTCAAAAGTCTACGTTGATTTCTACCATCATCAACTCCCTCAATCTTTTTAATGTGATTTCTCTGTTTTCTCAGTCGCCTTTTAAATATGCGTTCGATTTCTGGATCAAACTCAGTAAGTTTTCCTTGTTGGCTACGTGTCATGCACCAATGTATACTCTGAAAAAAAAAAGATAAAAGCTAGATTAAACTTAGAATTATTCGGTATCAATATTAATTGGTATTAAATAAACAATCCCCGGCAATGGCGCCAAAAACTTGTTCGTAAAATTCTGCGTGTGTCAACGAATATTTTGAACAAGTAATACAATGATGAGAAGAGTATCGTCCCATAGAGATTGATGATAATAAATCAATTAAATATTAAAAATAGACTAATTCTAAAATTTATCTAACAGATCAAAATATAATTGAGAACAAATAAAAATTGACAATTTTTAAAAACGAAATTTTATAAACTAAAGGCAGATAATAAATTAGGTAAAATGTGTTAGAGCGTCCGATTTCACCATAATCACTAAATATGAATTTCGGATTATTATGCATACAAGAACAATATCAAACATGTGATAGCGGAATTTCCTAATCTATTTACTATCCTATCTCTAGGTATAGCAAACCTACTCAGTTTATCAATTCACTATATTTCTATGTGAATTTAAATAAACATAAGAGCATTAAAATCTGTGAATATTTCCGGTTTACAATGAATCTTTTGGACCACCTTACCACCAAAAGCTACACAAATAACATAGTATATTTCTATCCACATTTAATTCATGATTATATATTATAAGGAGCAATTGCATATTATTACTTCTCAGTTTCAAACATGCACATTAAATCATTCAAGTGGTGGCCAATCACCTAAACGCATTAAGCATAATAATATATAACTCACATAAATGAAATTACTTGCAAAGCATAAGAAGCATGAAATTCATATTATCATGGTTAGGCTACATCATAGCTCTAACAAAGAAAATTAGAACATAATAGAAGAAGAAACGACAATAGAAATTAAACCAAACATCTTGAATCAAAGAACAAGATTCTGTCACCACTTTTGTCTTCTCTTCAAAATACTTGAAAAACTCTCAGAACACTGAAAACAAAAATGATCTCAAAGAAAAAAACTTCATATTCCCTCAAGTTATCCTATTTATATGATAACATCCAAGACTCCTCTCACAAGGCAATTGCTTCTTTTTCGTATAAATTAGGAAATAAATCGCAGAATTTCCAAAGTGATATACACATTTTAACTCTTCTCTGGATTGCATATTCCTTTCCTTCTTTTTGCCATATTTTCCTTATTTTCTCCATATCTCAATATTCTGCATAAACAAGGAAAAATTAAGTAAATAAAAGGAAATCCAAATATATTCTAACAAATATTGCATTATTTATTGCCTAGAGCAGATAAAATAACTCTATTTTTATAGAGTTATCACTCCACATATGTGCACTCCTCGGGTCACTAATTGCTGGGCTGACTGCCGATTGGATCGGCCGCCGGTTAACGATCTTCTTGGTGGGATGTCTTTTTCTTGGCCCCTTTCTTCGCGGGCATAGCTTCCTACTTCTTTGTCTTGTTAGGCCGCATCATCGCTCACATCGGCGTCGGCTACACCCTTGTGATCGTCCCCATATACATCGCAGAGGTCTCCCCTCCAAACTATCGGGGTTTGTTCACCTCCTTCCCCGAGGTAGCACTGATTTTCTTTTCTTTTCTTTTCTTTTCTTTTTTTTTCTAATTGTGAGCATCTTTTCCACTTTTTTTTTAATGTTATCGATGTGCTGTCTTCTTTTTATGTAACTTTCTATGGTTCGATGGTTTAGGTGTTCATCAACGCCGGCATCGTTCTCGGCTACGTCTGCAATTATCTCTTCTCCAAGATCAAATTCCACGATTGGGGTCTCATGCTATGCGAGGGATCAATATCCTTGGTCCTGCTCGCCATCATGATCCTCGCCATGCCGGAATCCCCTCGGTGGCTCGTCATGTGAGAACGCTTGATCGAAGCGAGGCACATCCTCACCAAGATCTACGCCTCCGAACAAGAAGCTACACTCCAATTTAACAATATCAAGGCGGCTGCTGGCATCCTTTCGGAACGCAACGATGACTTCATTGTGCAGAACATCAGGAAGGGCGTGTGGCGGGATCTCCTCCACCACCCGAGCCCATCCGTCTGCCACGTGCTCGTTTGACCATTATGATCCAATTATTCCAAAGGGCCTCTGGCATTGATACTATCCTTCTTTACATTGCTCGTGTTTTTGAGAAGGGTGGCCTTACTTCCTCCAACGAGAAACTCTTATGGACTGGCATAGTCGACGTTGTAAAGATGATATGCATCCTCCCGGCCACTTTGCTCCTTGACAAGCTCGGGCGACGGCGGTTGCTATTGAGCAGCATTGGTGGGATGGCCGTGGCTCTTATCACCCTTGGAATATGCCTTGTGAAGATCGACCAAATCGACATGAAGCATAACAACTCAAATGATGAGAAGCAAATGTGGATGGAAAATACTTGCATCGCCTCATTGTTACTTTATGTGGCCTCCTTCTCTGTAGGGATGGGGCTGTCACTTCAGTTTTCAACTCGTAGGTATTTCCAGTTACGTTATGGGCACAGGGATGCGCAATCGCCTTTGCTGCGAACCAAGGGGCGAGTGCAGTGATATCTTTTATATTCTTAGCATTGGATAAGCTGATCCTCCTCAGCGGGGCTGCCTTCTCATTTGCGGTGGTTGCAATCATAGCTTGGGTATTCTTCTTCGTCACAATGCCGGAGACCAAAGGACTGACACTGGAGGAGATGGGCCAACTTTTTGGTGAATGGATCCAGCGGAGGTCTCCAGTAAGGGACATTGAAATGCAAGAACAACGGGGGGAAGCGATCGAGGCAACCGCAACTAAGGGAATAATTATAAGATTAGGGTGTCTGATAAACATAAATGTCTTTGTTACTTGTTAGGGTATTTCTTTTTGAAAGATTAGACACGCATCATGCATATGTCACGGGTCGATCGATCTAGCGTTCCCACACCTGTGCGGCCTTAGGAATTTCTTCCCAAGTAAGCCTTCCCACACTCTCACTCACAAGAACTTTAGAGAGAGAAGCTCTGGACTTGTATTGCTTCTTGAAAATGAGAAATGATCAAATGAGGGGGGAGGAGATCCCATTATATACAAGTATCGGGCTGACCGTATCCGTAGATCTCTCCCCGATATCAACGGTTGAGATCGTACTCTCCCAACTACCCCACCTACCGCATTTATTACGGAAGGGTACAATTACCGTATCGCCCGCCCCTAGGAGTATTCTAGAAGACATCAAGAAAACCCTAGTACTAGAACACTCGGGGCCCACCTTCTTCGTCCAAGGGTCGGTCACGGTCTATCGTCCAAAAAACCTCAGGAACGATCCAATTCTTCGAGCCGTGACACATAACTCTTCTTATCATCACCCATTTGACTGAATGTTTGAGTTAGTTTTAAATTCTCATCCCACTCCATTTGACCAAGTTCATGTCCACCTTTTATTGCCAACTTACGCCCAATACGTCTATTAACTCAAGTGATCGGATTGCGGCAATCCGATTTTTAGCTCACGTCTATTAACTCTCATCTATTAACTTAAAGTGATCCAACTTGCCAACTTAGGATCAATCACACCGATCCAATTTTTCGCGAAGAAGTACACATATCATCTTTCAAAATTTTTACCAATTAGATGGTTTTCATCACCGAGTGCAACGACCAATAGCCATCCAATAAATTATTGTATATGCAAAGAAATAAAAGGGAAAGCCGGCTTGTTTAAAATTGAAAAAACAATGACCGCAACTTTTATAGTTTGAATGTTGAGAACAATGTAAAGGAAACATATTAACAAATGTTCAAACAGAAAAAATCACATTTCTTTTTTGGCTAAAAAATCAAATCGAAAAAAAAATAGCGAGGCAGCAAAACAGATAAGTTATCCGAGAGTAACTGACGACACTTAACGAGGCCTTTCTCTTAGTGGATTAACCAACACTTTATGATGTAGAATGTGATTCTCTTTTGCTCCATTCAAAATTCTTGCTTGATAAGCTCAATTATAAGGGGGTTTAAAGGCATAAGCTTTTGAGAGTGGAGTAGAGAGGATGAGCTTTTGAATTAAAATTAGAGTTGGTGGGTTTATAAGGAAAATGCCCACAAAAGAAAAAAAAACACTCTATGTGGAATGGCGAATTATTTTAGATTGCGGTGGAATGATTGGTGACAAACAATTTGGGGCGGATGAATTCCATGTCGAGTGCCTGTGTGTATGGATGATTGAGGATTGTAAATTCCAGGAGTCCCTCTGAAAACTCTCAGCCGCATTGCATGAGTTGGCTTTTATAATCGGGAAAGCTAGACTGAGCTTTTTAATGTTGAAAATTTCAGACAACCTCCTTCAAAGTGCTCGAAGCACCGGTGCAGTGTAAGAGGAACCACAGAAACAATTCAAGCTTCTCAATGACATATGAATTGTGTGAGCCACAGCGTTCCAGTATTTTCTATTGTTTGCTTACAGCACGAAAATTGATATCTCCTAGGGTAATTTGACCATGTGTTATATATTACAGCAATGAATAAAAGAACTTCTATTCAAGGAGCGCCTGAACCTATGCTTAGTTCAAGTATTCTGCTAATTAGTTTCCTCTAAAGTTGAAAACTGATACTTTAAAGCAATGACGAATCTTATATGGAATGCTCTTTTGGAGTTATTATCCATACTAGTAAGATCCAAATTTTAATTTGAGACCTCATTTCTCAAGGAAACTATAGTATAATATTATTTTATTGAACACTCTATCATATTATGTCATATCATTTACTATGGAGTAAGAATGTAGCGATTAAAACCATTATCTCCTAAAATTAGGTTTGATCAAACGAGGATTTTACATGAATTTGCCTTAAGCATATATTTCCAGAATTAAATAGCCAATCTTTACATTCTATACCCAATTACCTTCATCAATCTATTCTCAAGTTGTCACCTCGTAACTTGAAGAACAAAAATATAATTTGAGAAATTTTTCTTTTTCCATCAATTGATTTTCTTCGAGTTTTTTTTTCCTAAAAATGAACTTTGGAATGTTGATGGCAGAGAGCGTATCCTGTGCCAATAGTGGTCGGCGGTAAACATGCTTGTAGTGCGAGCGAAAAAATTATTTGCTCTATGATATATTTTATGAAAATACGTACAGCAGGTTTAAATTATTGATAATAGCAATTTCATATTGTAAAAGTGTCTAATTATGTAAAAAACGAGTGTTCGCACTGCAATAAATTTTCATAAGGTCTGCAACGTCTATATTGAATTCATATTAAACTGTGATGAAAGTATTTAATTACAGAGAGTGGGAAAGTATTGATGAACAAGGGAGATAAAAGAAAAGAAGAAAGTTGATAAAGCCTAATGAGTTATTCAGTAAAAATAAGGGTACTTTATTTAACACAAACTGTCCACCTGCGACTTCTTTCACCGTTCATGGAAACATCAAAGAGGTGCCCGAGGAGATTACGGAGCAAATATCTTCTGATTTAGTTGAAGCTTTTGAAAGCGATATCTCAGACAATCTGAAAAGAGTGCTGGAGCGCAATAAAGTCTTACTTGTTCTCAATGACATTCCTCAACTCCTAAATCTCGAATTTAATTTGGGCTTTAGTACACTTTTATGCCACTAATTACTTTGACTATTCCATGACTAATACTGATAGCTTTTTTTCCGCAGCAACTTGCAGAGTGCTTACTCAGTAAAATCACGAGCGAAAACAAACAAGAAGTGATGAAAAGACGGAACCAAGTTATTGTTTCAGCCTTTTAGGTCAATTAGTACCTGTTTTTGATTGCTAGAGGCGGTTGAGATACTTGGCAGGAACTTCATGGATTGTATTTATATCTATATAGGATCAATTGGTACTTATTTTATGTATTCCTGTCTAGTGCCTACACACACACTATTTTCAGTGCGCTCCATATTAGAGAGTAATGTCTACGGTTTTGGCGTGGTTCTTTTGGAAATTCTGACTGGAATGAGATTCATAGATGAAAATCAACGATCCGGTCGACATAACATTGTTGGCTGCATCTAGGAAGGAAAAGAAATTTGTAGAAATTGATTGTTCCAAGGATTAAAGAGTTCTCAGAAGAAGGTGTCCAGATTTCTGTCAAGTTGGTTGCGCGCTGCCTCAGCCTAGATCCAAATGCTCATCCCCGGATGAGTAAAGTTGTTAAAGTTGTGACGGATATCCAAGATCTTTCATGTACAAAAAAGTTCATCAAATATTCAAAAAGAGACGGGAGCGTTGGTAGTGGAATGCCATCTAAATATAACCATCATCCGAGGAATGCAAGTATTTCAATTACGGATGGAACCAATGCATATACGTGCCACCACACCACCAGTATCTAACAGACAATGGTAAACCCAATTGTCCCATTTGTTTCCCTTTCTTCCCTTCCTTCTTTGGTGCAGGAGTCTCGACTTTCATATGAACATTCAATCCTGATTACTGAAATGTTGATGGAGTAAGATACAATTTGAGTTATGTGGTATTTGTAAAGTTATCCTTTGAGAAGTAGCCAGGTGAAGCCTAAAACTGGCGTCGTCTAATGAGAAGTACGCTTGAGTTTTTATTCCCTTTCCCTTGGTTATATTTCCTCTTTAGTTTTTTTAAAAACACTGATCACATTTGTTGATGCATGCGGTGGCGACAGAGGTAAGATCATATGCCTTGTTTATGTACCATTTCCTTCTAAATTGCTTGGGTCGCGCTTTTTCCACTCATTTTTTTTTTGCTAAAACACTCATTAATACAATGTTCTAACAATTATACCATTCGCGAGTCCCACCTTTACTATGTGTTTCCCCTTTTGTGTTTCCTTCTTCTTCTTTTCTTGTGCGTCCCACTTTCCTTCATCTTCTTCCCCATCTTTTTATTTCTCTTCAGGCAATTATCTTCCTAATACCCTATGGCGGAGTTGAGGAGGATGCGGAGTGCAAGTGGTAAAACACCACCTCGAAAAACAGAATGAAAAACCACAGCTTGATGCTCCAATTCAATTATAGATGAGCTTCTTCACTGTGTTCAAGTAAGAAACTAGAAAACAACCCAGGCCGAAACACCACCATGAAAAACAGAACAATATATAGATACAAAAATTTCTCCTCCATAGTATAGGAAGTTAGCAAGTGGGGTCAAAAAAATTTCTTTGAACTCAAGTCGGTCTTCAAGAAAGAGAAAATGAAGGTTGTCGCAGAATGCTTTAACTTATCCTCATGGCACTTGGCAGTATCAACTACTTAAAGGCAACAAGCAATTAGATCAAGATGTAAAGAACATGTACTCCTTGACCCTCGCCACTCCACACGGATTGTGCATCGACCCTCACCACTCGCACCATCAATGGCGGCAGATTCAGAGTGATGTGGAGGTCCTGAGCTTCGATCACCATCACATGTAGGTACTACAGCTTTGGAGAATGGCAGACCATACAGCACATGTGAGCCACGTACAACGCCTTCGAGCTCCACGCCTTGGATGCCAATCCAAACGAAGAGCTGGATGTCGCCAGAGATGCGACTATTCTTTGCTGCATCGCTGCCCTCAAGGTGGTACCATAGTGGATCGTGGACTGGCACGTCGGAGAGGCGAAGCAGACGCCGCAGAGGAAGGTCTTCAACGGCGTGTCTCAGACGAAGATCTCCAGAGTGGAGCCTTGCCGGCTTAGGCTTGTTGTGGCATCACAATTCCGATGATCTTACCCTTTGCAGGTGGACGCTCAGCAAGACCAACCAAAAACTGAGCCACCTGCATATCAGTAGAATCCATATGTTATGCTTAACTGAGATACATCATAGAAAGTGACAAAAAATTAATGGACATCGCACTAAATTAACAAATGAATTCCCCTCCATGACGCCCAGATCCATAGTATCCTCCTATCAGGGCATGAGACATGTATATATAATCAAAACGATAGGATGTGATGCTCCAAACAGGAAAGTTTTAGCTGAACAAAGTTTACCTATAATCAGAACATCCAAGTCCGTACTAGCATGAATATACTCTGGCTTGAGCACGAAACATATCAACACGACGCTGTTAGAGATATTTATCACTTTTTATAAGATATTTTCTTATGTAAGAGATAATTATGAAATTTTATGTTGATTATTTGTATCTTTCATGATTGCACGCATGTTGCACGAATGTTGCACGTATATCTCCCTTTGATTATACATTATCATGATTGGGATATTATCTTAGAATAGTAATCTAATAAAACTTATAAATAGGCTAATGTATTCTTTGTTAATATAAACATCGCAATATACACAAAATTTCACATTTCTCTCTTTCACATCTCTTCATTATTAATAATAGCTACGAATTAATATCTAAGAATTACTAAATGAGAAAAGTAAACATTAGGTATACGGAGGATATGAATTATGGACTATCAATCTTTTTAATGTTTTATGATCATGTACACCACTATTGAGCTTTTTTATGTACACATTGAAAAACAAGCTAGTCTCTCATTGCGAAAAAGAAATTTTACTTGGCTCTTATTAGCTTTAATTGCACACCAATAGATGGTACTCGAACATAGTATTTTAGTAGTTATTTATCAAAATATCACATTTTTCTTGAATTAGATATGCTTAAACCAATTTTCTTAATTTTTTTTATATGGAGTTCCCTTTATACTAATTGAATTGATGAAAAAATATTACAAGATTGGTTGGGAAAAATTATTTAATTAAAGATGCTAATATGAAGATATCATGACAATAAGGGCCAAGGAATTTATGTTATCTTAAATGAGTATAGAAGCTAACTCTTATAACTTCATATATTTTTTTAATAATTATACCAGAAAGCTATTAGATACTTAAACTCATATAAAAGGAAAGTAATGAAAGTATAATTCTTTAAAATGTGATCGAAGATTGATGTAAACATAAATAAAAGAAAAAAATCACATGCAAATGTAATAGATGAATTAAATCAACCAAATATCATTTTCATATTTGTGATTATTTGTATTTTCGTTAATAATTCTGATTTTTTTCCTTTAAACTCACTTTTGGCTAAAAATTGTTATTTAAGGGAATTGATTTCCCAATAAAACTAGACAAAAAAGTCATCCGGTTTCCTTGGGAAACTGTGGGGTGCAGATTGCACTGTTACTTTAGGTAGAGTAAGGGTGTAGTCACCTAAAGCAACCAAAAGTTAGGCTAAAAAAAACAATCAAAAAAGGAATTATTTGGGTCAAATGAACAAGTCTTATTCATATCATTTCAACCTTGAAAGAACTAAATATACTTAATTTGATTAATTTTTCTTTTAAGATCAATTAATTTTTTACCTGTGAGTGGAGGATCCAATAATTATATACCAAGGGTAGATCAGGCATGTACTTGAGTCAAATTATCGAAGATAGTTCTAAATATCTCACTATAGGAGATTAAAAATATCTAAGAAAGTCGACGTATTAGTCCTATGGAAGAGCCTATTTTTACTCCTATTTGGTTCCATAACAATATTTTTTGCGAACGGCTTAAATTGCACTTTAGTTTAGTCAAGTGGACCCACCTATACATGCTTGCAATGTCCAAGCCGTTCATGCAAATTTGTTGAGACATTTACATTCCTTGTGAAAATCGGAAAGTTTTTAGAGATCCTATTTGGCAGCTGTATTAAGGTTATATATCGCATTTTTAAAATTTTGAAAATAAAGTACATTAATTTGTTAGCTTGTTAGATTGACTACAATAGTTAATTTAAGATAGTTTCTTTTTCATTTAGCCGGTGAGTGATTTATCAAACACATTAATTCGAAATTCAAACTCATTAGTAGAAAACTCAATTTTTTCGATGAAATATGTAAAGTGATTTATAATTAGATGGTACGTATATTTTTCATATTTAGTTAAAATAAATGATCAATTATAACATGTTACACATACTCATTCAATAAGACTCGAGCGTTGAGAGTGCCGAATAATAATATTCATTTTCAAGTTTATTTGAAAAAGCAAATCATCCCTTCCAAGTCTTGGTAATTTGTCTACAGCATTATTCATGGATATATTATCATTGAAGATCTTTTGTTGTATGGTCAAATGTGAAATCAACTTTTAATTCTAGTTTGAAAATTTACAAAAGGAACAATGGCAAGATTTAATTTTCCAATTTGATAAAGACATTTAAAAACAAAATTAGTCTTAAATATCGCCTATCAACTCTAATACACTAGACCAAAAAAAAAACTCTAATACCAAAAATTTGACCAAAAAAACACTCTAATACCAAAAAAGAAAAACAAAAAGGAAAAGAAAAAGGCAAAGAAAAGATATAAATATCAAGAAGAACTTACCTACCAAATCTCCACCTTAGTGAAAACATGAAATGACAATTTGTGGGCTATATTTTCACCCTTTTACTATTGCCGTCCATTGACTTTAATATAAGAATTTGGAAAAATGACACAAATGATCCTTGAACTTTGACCCAATATGTATTGTGGTCCTTGAACTTTTTATTTCTTTGATGTAGTCCCCGAACTTTAGTCCAATATGTAATGTCGTCTCTGAACTTTTAATTTATTTAACGTAATCTCTGGACTTTTGGTACATGTTCAATTTAGTCTCTATACTATAAGAAAATGTTCAATGTTGTCTTTGAATGTGAATAAATGGAAGAACAAAATTAAAAATTTTCATATAGTCTAGGGACTAAATTAAATATGTGCCAATAATCTAAGGCCCGTATTGAATAAATTAAAAGTTAAAAAATGACATTGCACATGAGGCGAAAATTTAAGGACCATATTGAACAAATTAAAAGTTTAGGGACCTCATTGCATATTGGACCAAAATTCATGAACTATTTGTGTCATTACCCCTAAGAATTTCGATTTAAAGAATAGCTGTATCAAAGCTCACTCTTGGACTCGCATATAGAGGTTGATTTCAAGGCAATCTTACGTTATTTTTTTGTCCTCGTGTTTTTTATCTTTCGTTATTTTCCCTTGCACATGGGTGCATTTATGATTGGAGTTTCTCATTTTTTTTATTAACTTTGTTCTCTTGATGCGATTATGTTTACTTTCCGATTGTCTACTTGGTAATAGGGGCTAGGAGGTTATGATAAAACCGTCCAATATTTACAATTTCTTTTTAGCTCGCTTTAATGATACCTTAATTATCCAGATGACTACAAAAGTGTATACTGGGATGTGTATCCGCCAGACATAAGAGCGAAGGGGCGAGTAAGAAAACGTTCCAAGGAAAATCAATGAGATGGCTTGATAAACGGGAGATTAATTCTTGGGAGGGTAATGGCTTGATTTCTTTAGTTAGAAGCTGACGTGCAAGCTGGCGTGAATTTTTTTTTTCATTTCTGAAATATAGCTACTCGTATTTTATTATAAATAATTAGTTAAATTCTATCTCTTTTCATATGAATCTCCCTCGTTTTTTACGAAATTCTTAACTCATATTATGTAAAACATAGAGACTCAGTAACAATACAAAATCTTAATTGTCGTCGTTATATAACATGAAAGGAATATTTTATACGTAATCATTAATATTATTATAATATTGTGTGGAGAGCGCAAGAATAGTTCCCTTTGCAAAGAGAATGATCAACATCTTGCAAATTAGAAGTCTAATGGACACTTAGTAAGAAGTTTTTACGGAGTACTTGTTGCCATTTTGTCAGAGACCAAAGCTGTACCCACTAAGGATCCCCCACTGCTAGCGCTACTTGCCCGACCAAAGGAGCATCCTCACGTTCCAGGGGCACATGTACCTCTGCTTTCCTTGCACTTCATGTCAGCACCCCCGGTTCAAGATTCGAGTCTTACTTCCAGAGAACTCCTCAAACTTTTGCCGCCAGAAGAGCCAATCCTCATGAACAGCCTAATGTCATACCAGTTGGGTCGTGTGTTTCGACTTTATTATGCACTGGAGAAGGTTCCTATCTTGGCAAAGGACACACTCGGACCCTTGGTATTACGAATTTTGCCCCATTTGGAAGCTTGTTAAGTTCAGCCCACAAAAAGATACCGCAGAAGGCAACTTGAGATAGAAAGTAATAGATTTGTTGAAAAACAGCTCTGCAAAAGCTCACGTATGGAGTAAAAGAAATCGACTGCACTAGTACTATCAGGAGAATCAGTTCGATCGAATCGGTAGAGCCTACCATAGTGAAATGTCAATAGAATTCAACAATTATATGTACAGCTGCAATTGCACATTCAATCAGGAAGAAACGGTAATCAACCGGTGGCTTGTAAAGAGAGCATGTTCAGTGATTTCGATCAGAACTCCTGGTAATGATGTGAACATCTTGTATGGACAGGTCAAGATAAAAAGAACAAATCTCCAGTATGGGAGACATGGCATCTAGTTGATTCCATGTTGATGCGGCACCAGAATTCTTAGCTAAAGCAGCTTCGCGTTCCTGACGACGACGCTCTCTCTGAAACAAGGAAGAACTAGGATGTTAAGATGAATAGATGTACACACGATATTGGGCATCTTTTTCAATGTATCGCAATTTCAAGATAAACAGGACTATTCTGCATTTATCTTAATAGTTTGTATATAGTCCACCCACAGGCCACAGGAAATAATAGCACAAGCGTATCATCAGGGCTCGGTCACATGTCTCAACTTTTTGGAAATATGATACAACTGTTACACCAGCAGTGTTCATGTTAAATTGATGGTAAACACCACCCAGCCTATGGAGACCGCTTCATCATCTAAGCTAGAAATACTCTTGACAGAAGCGCATAACACAAGGGAAAATCAGAACACAGAATCTTATTCCATGAAAAAGCATCTAAATAGTCAATGGAGCTAAATTACGAGTATATTGCAATCTAATTACTCATTTAGATCCAGCAGATAGTTATGATGATTAAATAGATTTCTGAGCAAGATGAATAGTAGCACTTATAACTCTTGTATCCCGCATTTTCTGTTCACGCTATTATATCAAAGAACTTGATAGGCTAGATGCGCATATACGAAAACAAAACTTGAAGCCCAGGCTGTATTGGATGGATCCATTGATACAACTATTTCCCAAAAAAGGCCAAGATGTAACAGAACCAGGATACATTCTACCAAATAGAAACATGGACTGACATTATGCAGAAGGCTCAGAAGTGACACATCTAGATCAACTTCTCTATCAAACAATCAGATATCAGCTATGACACAATCCTCAATAGTAAGTTTTTCTATAGCTTTCCTTGGGAAGAGGGGAGAGGAGGGAAAATGGGAGGAGGGTGAGGAAAATGGCTAAAAATTTGAAATTTTTGTGAAAGAATTTTCTCTCCCCTCCCTCTTCACAAACAATCCCATAGAGTCAATGCAAAAGAGAATGAAAAACGACCATACCCTTCTCTCCCAGTAAGGTAGAAAGCAGATGAAGTCATAGACTGGAGTTATAGTTGAAACCAAAACGGCGTTGACTCCAGTAAACAATAACAGCGCCGTCATGGGGCGGGTCTTATGCGGCATTAGACCAAGTAATCAGATACTTCTCTGCAAAAATATGATTTGAAACTCCAGGTTAAGACCAGAAACCATTGATTCTTATGCAAATTAACCTAACTCCGCACTCCTTGGATGATTAACAGACTGTTTTAAGTAAACAAGCCTTCATCCAAGTGTTAACTTGTGCACAGAAGAGAAGAAACACAAATGATTAAATAAGGAGGCGTGACAATGACAAGACAAGTTTTAGAGAATTGAACTTATGGGACGACATCCACTCTCAAGCCCCAAAATGAAAAAATGATAGAACAAATGACTAACAATCTCAGCTTCCCAGTGACAAAAATCTTAGCAAATGGAAGGGTCACATTGGAAGAGTAGAAAATCGAGTTAGATACATTCAGAGAGGGATTGATGAGAAATATATTCAGAGTCCTCAAGGTTATGCTACTTCACTTTGATCAAAGAAAGGGGCCCATGTTGACATCGTATTATGTGGCCTTCAAGCTATCCCACCTGTATAGCTAACTATCATGGTGTCATCTTCCCAAGGGTCATATCAACTGGTACCAAAGCTGTTCACCATGCGTGTCTCCCTAGTCCCTATTGCAATCACATATTGCAGTTAGTGACACCAGTATTGCAGAGTGCCACCTTGGGACAAGTTAAGGCTACTCACTGCCAGCCCAGACTGGTTCCAGGACTATGGAAGCATGGCTGATCCTATAATCCAAATTGTAATATTTGGAAGGGACATCCATACAAGATTAACACGGTACCGATCTTTCCCACCTCAACAACAAGCTTTTGAGAATGGTTCTCCCAAGTCCATACCAGCCCCAGCAAATGACTACAGAAACCCATGCTAAAAAAGTTGTGCTCAAAAGAAAAGAAAGAGAAGATGGACGCATAACTCTCACAGGCATTTCATCAAACAGATGGATCACCAATCCTCACCGCTTTCGCCCGAGCCTAGATTACATGGAAAGACTACAAACATCATCAAGAACAGGCCACACGAATAGGAAACTTTTCGCATTACGCAAATTTCGGGTCGCCATCCTCCTCGGTTGCTCAGGAAAGCTCATAGCTGGGAAAGTCAAAAACCACATTTGCCCGCTGCCCTCCTCACACATTCTTTCCGGGTAAGCTGTGTCAAGACTCGAAACAAAATTCTGCATCCATTTTGAAGGAAAACCTGCGTTTCTAGTCTGATTAAAACAAGTGGGTCTTTCTCTTTTTGTGGATTGATGAGCATCTTGCACCGACAGTCTTACAAATTTCTACCTGGGTACAAGAAAAACAGATACCCGCCAAAACGGCCATTGATGAATAGGCAGGAGAAGGGTGTTCTCTTCTCGTTCTCGGGCTCATTTACCTGGCCGAAGATCGGATGTAAATGCCATCTCCTTGCTGCTCGCTCTGCGGTTTCTTCGCACTGCCCAACAGCCGAACGAGAACTACGATCGAGTAAAGGCTGTCTTGAGTCACGAAAGAAAGGCCCGGGCTGTTCCATTTAAACGCTCTCGCACTGCATCTACTTATGCCCTACAAAACGACACGACATGATGTTTGAGTTTTGTACAAACCGATTAGTGTTAAGCTATTGACCCGTTTTTGTACAAACCGATGACTTTTGTACACGGTAAAAATTGCGACGCAGACTCAAATTGGCCCCTTTTTATCCATTTGAAGGCAAATTTACACCTTAGTGTTAGGTTAGCACACTAAGGTGTCAATATTATGATACGATGTGACGTTGTCAAACTATTTTAACGTGTTTAGTAATTTTTTTTAATTCCTTTTAAGTTTATAAAAGATTAACACCTATCTTGAAAAAGGAACAGAGGGTGAAGATAAAAAGATATTTAGATATACAATTAGGTAATTAAGGATATTATGAAAATTAACTTAACAATACACTCTAGTTATAATGCGAAATGAAACCAGCTTTAGAAATGTGTTAAAACAAGCTATCGCGTATAAACGTATTTATGTGTTTATCGTGCACACATTAATATGTATTTGTATTGCTAATGTACTGTGCGTGTCGATACCTCACACAATGACGCGTTTGGTTACTGTGTTTTGTATGGTTTCCTGTAACTTGCTCTTCTAGGCATGTTGTGTTCATGTTAAATTATTGAATGCGTTGTGTACCTGGATTAGTCATATTCATATTATACTTCTGTTTCGTCCCGACACAATATGAATTGCCAGCCCATGGCTCAAACGGAGTATTTTTCATTTGGTATACAACTCGACATCTTATTTGTTCATGGGTTAATGAGGTACTTCATGCACTTTGAACTCGAACGTCTACTTGATATGAGCTCTCTCATCAAGTCACCATGAACGAGGAAGATGTGAACACACAAAACCACGAGAAAGAGAAGAAATCACTACACAAAGATTTCACTTCAGTTCAGACTGCATCAAGAACTCATTAAGCAGCAGATTAATTAAGCAGCCCGAGAAATTATTCTAACCCCAGTACACCGCAGACATCGGTTTATAACTTGCTGGTATCTTTCAACAGTATCATTATGACATAAACAACTCCCACTTCTATTCCCCAAAGTTAATTCATATTAAACAGAATACATTAGGACTTCCACGAGAACTAAACATGCCATCACTATAATGTTACAACAGCACAAACACTGAAATTGCTACAGTGTTATGACAGCATGAGT